>CAAKHF010006745.1:38578-62218 GCA_901007745.1 Hippocampus kuda | reverse complement strand
CACACTAGTATAATACATGACTTGCCTTACCTTAGTTTTGTATGTTGTGTTACCAAAAACAAGCTCAGCCCCAGCCTTTGGCTCCTTGCCACTTTTCTTAAACTGGACGCAAAGGAAAACAAATTGCTTTAAACATCACAGTGTCTATAATATAAATGTTTATAAGGATGCAACATACCCATTTTTTTATATACTAAAACTAGTGCTGTCAAACGATTAAAATATTTAATCGCACCTAAATGTATGTCATAGTTAACTCATAATGAATCGCAATTATCAACATCTTTCACTTGGAGCAGCTATTCAAACTTGGAGCACATTTTATTATTTTAGTGCAACGTAACATCCGCTGTGACGTGGTGCCGCATTAATCCCGCAATAAAAAAAAAATCCCGTTAAAATGTTTTTAAATTAACGCCAATAATAACGTGTTAAACTGACAGCACTAAAACGCAACTAAAATCTAATTAGATTCTAAACAGGTATTTGTATCGCACGTAAATGATGAGGATTTTGGAATGGCAAAAAAATATATATTTTTTTTTTTCTTCACATCGGTGCCATTATTTATAATACAGAGGACCCACGTATACTCGCAGTTCGGCACTTGTGGACTGGGCATCCATAAAAGAATATATTATTGGAGAGAAGCTCTTTGTCATGTGAAGAGGTGACTCACAGGCAATGAGTGTGCTCTGTCCACATAGACAAAGAGCAGAGCTGCAGAGGGAACGGTATTGTTCTTGAATGACTGCAAGGACTGCAGCTGCATCACCTGAAAAAATACACAGACTTTACAGTATCCATAATATAGTTGCCATGGGTCATGGAGGGGATTCAGAGGTGACAAAATTGGTTAAAACCTGGCATATATAAAGAATAGTTTTTAAAAAAATGCATTTTTTTTTATCGGCACTGGCAACGTTGGAAATAACAATGTAGTATTTGCACGTGCAGCATGAGCCCGGCAGGATGTTCTTACTTTGTCCAGGGTGCCATTGTGGGACACTGTTTGGACCCACTCAAGTATGAGACGGACGCGACCGGACTTAACGTCACTCAGAGCGTACCACTGCAAAAATAAGCAAACGTTTACTGAGCGAAAACTAATTCAACATCTTCAACAAAGCAAGCTGGGTGTCTAACTCACGTGGTCTGTGTACTGGGAGCGAATGATGTCTGCCATACTGACGTTAAACCTGTTAACAGTCATTTAGTGATTGAGCGTGTGTGACGGTGCGTTAAGTGTGCTGAGGGGTCTTGCAGACTTTTGCTCCATCACATCCTCACCTTCCTAAAAAGTCATCTTTGTCCATGTCTTTGTCATACAGCTCCACGCGGACGTCCTGTCCCGCCTGAGGCCGCATCACCACCTGGTGGGAACCCAGAGGGTAGATTACCGTCCCATACCAAAGGAAGGAACCCTTTTGATTTTGTATTCTGGAAATGTATCCACATGACATAAAAAGAAAACACCAAAAGGTCCTGTTGGGATAACCTATTTTATCTCAGCTCATGCTAAGCACCTGATACATCTCATTCCAGACGGGGTTGAGATTCTCCTTGACAACGTTGCTTTTAAATATGGTCTCTCCAATGGCGATCTTTGCGTAGGGGTCACTCTTGCCCTTCTTCAAACCCCCCATCAGGTTGTCCTTGGCGACCAGATCCTGAGCCTCCATGAGGATGATTCTCATTAGCCCCTACAACATTTTGGAAAAGTTACCCCAGGAAAAAAAAAAAAGGGAAGCATTTTTCGTCTGTTTTTCACTTCCTTGTCTCAATACTTTTGTCCATTAAAAAAAATACAAAATCATGATGTCATGAATGCCATTACCTCATTGGCAAAGCTAACGTCTGGTGAAGTATGAGGAGGTTTCTCCGCAGCAGGACTTGATGCTTCTTCGTTGGTATCTTTCGTCACATCAGCGACGGGCGTTTTTACATCAACATCCTCGTGCATCATCACTTGCGGCACGAGAGTTTCTATAGGGGGATCCACTGAACTTGACCTAAAAAGACACACTTAGCATCAGAGGCGGAGGAAATTGATTCGATCTGTGATAAGACTTTCTGGATACGCAGAGTGACTCACTTTTGGATTAGAACACTCTCACGTTTCTGCTGATCAGGAAAGGGTTTTGCTTCTTTCAAATTGGCACGGGGACACTTGCTTGGTATTAGCATCTGCAATCGGGAAAAACAATAGGAAGTTTTGAAAGACGTCATATTTGAAGGGCTTTACGGATAAAATCTCTCCTACCTTAAGTTCAGCCCGAAGAAGAATCTGACTCTCGGGGGAGGCTCCGTCCAGATGGAACCACTGATCCAGGACCAGCTCAGGCTCGGCCAGCAGTTCCTTGATGGGAACCACTAAGGAACCCATGGGCAATGTCCAGCTGTGGGAGAGCTGGAGAAATATAAATGTTAGCACTCAAGTTCGAGTAGCTCCGGTGAGGGAGGAACAACATGAGGATTTACTGTTTGTCCGACTGACCTTGACAAGAAGAATATCCTCTCTGGGGTCACGGACCAAGAAGCAGAAGGCCTCATTCCACTCGGGCGATATAGAGCGATCGCACACCTGCAGCGAAGATGAAAGACTGAGTCGGGGATGTCATTCAATTGGTTATTATTGCGCTCTCGACAGCATTTTCAACCCAAAGAGGAGGAGGTGTCTTACGGTCGTTTTGCGGGACATTTCTCCAAGAACTATCTGTGCTCCCACTTTTGGCTCCTTTCCACTCTTCTTCACCTGTTGATATAGAAATCATGGGTAATAATAAACCAAGAGGATGTGTCTTAACGTGTGCATTTACGGTTATTCTCCTTCACAGATCCATCGTCCCACAAACTTACTGGTAAACCATCAGCCTGTTCGATGAAGACAAACAGAAGACCCGCAGACGGAACCGCCTTGTTCTGGTAGGATTGCCTGGAATAGAACTGAAGGACCTGAAGAGACAGAAGAGAGCAAGTGAATCGCCATGATTGTTATTTTCACCACGGCACTGTTTCTGTTTCAAATACCAACCTGATCCACTTGGTCTGCTTCTGAAACTGTTGGAACCCATTCCAGTACCAGGTGAACCCGACCGGACTTGACATCATTGAGAGAGTACCACTGATTCATGAATGAAAACACACACACACACGCACGCACACGCACACACACACACACCCCCACACACACACACACACACACACACACACACACACACATTTTAATACCGCTGCAACTGGGTGTGCTGAAAATAAGGGCCAGTGTGAGCTATTCTCTCATGATTTCAATTTTTTTTTTTTAACTATTTTACTAAAACCAAATCCATTTCGTCTTCATGAGGGTCACACGACTCCAATAGCTTCTCCCAGCTGACTTCTGGCGGGAAGCGGGGTACACCGTTGGACTGGCTGCCGGGCAGTTAGAGGGCACTCATACCTAGTTCCAAGCAAAATAACATACTTGTGCGTCCGTACCTGATCAGTGTACTGAGAATCAATGATGTCCTTGAGATTGATCTTGAGCCTTTATTTGGGGGGCAAAGTGAGATTAGTTTACACCCCTAATTAGTCACTGAATGTTCATCAGTACATATAAGATGGCACTACCTTCCCATGAAATCATCCTTCATGTCCATGTCTTTATCCAACACCTCCAGATTTAGCTCCTGACCGGGCAACTGTGTCAAAATCACCTGAGGAGGAAAAAATAGTTGATTGTATATCAAATGTGTATGATCATGATCGTGTAAGGATTCCTTCAACCAATTACGGGCATTTATTTACCTCATACATCTCATTCCAGGTGGGGTTGAGATTGGCCTTGATGACTTCGCTTGTGAATGTTTCCCCGCCGATATTGATCTTGACATAAGGGTCACTTTTGCCTTTCACCATGCCCCCCATCATGTTGTCTTTGGGAACAAGGTTCTGCCCGGCCAGCAGGTGGATTCTGAGCAGCCCCTGCAAAAACAAGTGATACACAATTAGCAGAATGAGGTGTGAGACATCGGCGCGTAGGACCACGACCAGCTGTATCGTTACCTCGGTGGCAAAGCTGGAGTGAGGAGAGGTCTCCTGGGGTAACTGTTTGCCTCCAGATTCCAGGTGAGATGACACATCAGATGTAATATGTTCTTCATCTAACCACAGCATCTACAATGTGTGGAAGAACGCTTTCACATGGACTTTTCAGATGCGTAACCGCGGTCCAAATTCACAAGACGTTCATTTACCCTGAGAACTGCGTTAATATAAATGCGACTGGCTGATCCAGAGTTGTCCAACTGGAACCACTGGTCCAGAGAGAGGCCAGAAGTGGAGAGCACCCGAGAGAGAGGGATGGTCAGGCTGCCCAATGTCTGCACACGGTCAACATCCTTCACCTGGTTCAACCAGTTGAAAGACAATCGTCAATGATTGTCAACGACGAGGTTTCAATCAGTGCTACGCATGCATCATTTGTTGAAATTGAAGATATTCTGACAAGAATGAGGTGGGCTCAATCACCCAAATCAGAGCTAGGGGAGGTTGGCTTAAGATAAACGGAACGTATCATTCAAGCCATCCCTCTACTTAACTCCAAGGAAATTGGCTATGTATGTAAGTTTTTTTTTTTGCAATACATTGTGCTAACAGGCTAATTAACAACAACAACAAAATAGCAATCAAAATATTGTCCCTGTGCTTGGCAGTGCTTGTTACAGCTTATTACAGCATTATTACCTTTGTAAAGTCACTTGCATTAGATCTTATTAGGTTGCGCAGGCGAACCGAAATACTGTGAGGATAAAGCAGCGTATGAAAGGTTACCTGGATGTCAATATCCTGTTTGCGTGGATCCTGGATAAAAAAAGTAAATGCTTCTTCCCACTCTGGATCGACCGTTGTGTAACACGTCTTCAAACGATAAACAGAAGAAGCGGTTAGAGTCACAGGGCCAATAAATGTGGCATAATAGTTGACATTGTGGTTGACATTTAGGTTAACCTTGCTCTCCCTGGTGATGTCTTGCACAGATAACTGCACCATGGGGTTGGGCTCTTTATTCCCCTTTTTCATCTACAAAAATGAAATATTGTTTTTTAATTAATAAATAATAGAGCATGTGACTTGTATGAGAGAAACATTTGGAAAAAAAAAAGTGTGGAAATCCACCAGCAACTTGTATACAAGGAAGCAAGCATTCTATGAGTCACATCTAAGGAGGCAAACAGCTACATTAAGACCACAATGAGTTCCACACATTTTGTCACGGGAGGAGGGGCTAAAAGTAGCCCCACTCCCGTCTGTGTTTGCGAGCGGGGTGAGAGGCCACGGGAACAACTGTGTGGAATCCCCGACAGATGGCAAAGAGCAGCGACGTCGTAACCGCACAGGAAGCCACCGTGAGCCGTGCGAGCGAGTTGACTCACTGGAAGCGCTTCGGCCTTGTCGAGATAGACCACCAAAATGGCGGAGGAGGGCGGGTCGGCCGTCTTACTGGTCACGCTCTCGTTCCTTTTCAGGATCTGGAATGAGATTGAGTCCCAGGGGCAGTTTCTTAGCTACATCGTGGTAACAGTGAAAAGAAAAAGACAAGACATCCGACATACGATGCACAAAACGAGCTCACCTGTTCGAGTCGATCAGTGGTAGGCATCAAAGCCAACCACTCCAGTTTAAGATGGACCCGACCTGAAGGAGTATCTTTCAAAGGGAACCACTGAAGACACGAGAACATAATGAGACCACTTTGCACAATCTTACATAGGATCAAAACAATTTTTTAAAATTATTTTTTTGGAGTTTGCAATAGTGGAACTGAGAGTTTACTTAAGAATGTAACCACAACTAAGAGTATATGGCTAATTACATTAATAAATACTCATAAACATATTGTTAGTTTACTACAGGTACTCATCTGACAGTATCAAATATATTTGTAAAGACTGTATCAGGAAATTTGTTGATGGTCAGGTTTCTGTTATGTAACATCTTATCTCAAACAACCACCGAGCAAGCCTCGCAACTTAATGCTAACTCATTCAGTACCAGCCAATTCTAGACCAAGTCTGAAAAGACGTTTAAAAACGTCTTTGGGAGTGAATGAGTTAATAAGGAAATATTCCAAAATGACAACAAAACCAAAACCAGCATTTTCTTACATTATCAACAGCGATGGACTTCTTCACAATGCCCAAATCCAACTTGGTCCTACGTGGAAGAAAAAAAAATAAATGAGGGCATTAATAAAACAAATCCGTGAATCCACCTTGGGGGAGAAAACAAAGATGTGATTATGTCACCACAGAGAGCTTGAAATGCATGACACTAAACACACAAACACAAATTACAACAGAGGAATATGAATGATACACATATACCTGCCCAGGAAATCATCCTGATCTGGATCTTTGTCATAAACTTCCACCTCCAGTTCCTGACCAGGCACTTCATGGACGATCACCTGGTGCGCCGAACACAAGTACAAAGAAATGCATACAGACAGAATGGTTGGGAAATGGCAGTGGGGTCACACTTGAATGAATGAAAATGGAACATTGAAAGTCAGTCCCATGTGTTCGGGGTGGAATGACAGTGAGTGAACGTTGCAATGTAATCGTAAGCCCTCGATGTTCCTTACCTCGTACATCTCTCCCCACTTGGGTGAGTCTGTGTTGTCAAAGTGGTGGGATGTGAACATCTGAGGACCCACCCGCAATATGGCGTAGGGGTCTGACAAGCCCGCCATAACCCCTTTCACGTAGCTGTCCTTTGCGGCCAGATTCTGGGCCTCCACGAGGTGGATGCGCACCACACCCTTTGGGATGATAAGGACAGCGTTTGATACGACGGACGTGGAATGTATGGTCACGAGTTGCTGTGTACTGCATCGTTACCCTGGGCAAAGGGGAGCGAAGATGCGCCACATGCAGGTTTGGAACCAGGGGGACGACCAGACGGTTGGGCAGTACCAAGAAGGAGGCGATGGCATCCATGATCATGCTGTCAGACATGACGCTGAAGACAAAGACGCAGGAAACCTTCCACTGGCATTATAACAACGTCACCGTAATATATTAAAGACGATATGGTAAAAAGCTGTCTTGGCAAAAAGCTACATAATGACAATAGAAAGGTTTCTATCACCTGCATAATGAACACACCACCAAAGATTAGTGAAGTTGAATTTGCTCGTTTGATGCATAATAGGTTCCGTCAGCGTGAATAATAAAATTCTTTCATTCATTTTCCGATTCGCTTTATCCTCATAAGGGTCGCTGGGGGCACTGAATCCTATCCCACCTGTCTTCGGGCAGTAGGCGAGGGACACCCTGAACCGGCTGCCAGCCAATCGCAGGGCACACAGAGACGAACAGCCATCTGCGCTCACACTCACACAATTTAGAGGAATGTGGGAGGACACCGGAGTACCCGGAGAAAACCCACGCAGGCACGGGGAGAACATGCAAACTCCACACAGGGAGGCCAGAGCTGGAATTGAACCCAGTACCTCTGCACTGTGAAGTCTACGTGCTAACCACTGGGCCGCCTTAATAAATAATAATAATTAATAATAATAATAATCAACATAGGTCGGGTTAAATATCCCGTTGCTAGTAGAAACATATCACTTATTTGCCCGGTTAAATCAAGCTATTTCTCATTTTTAATATTGTGAGAACGAGATAAGGCCGAGCATGACTCACTTCAGTCCAGGAATATCCAACAAGTTCGTCAGTCCAGTCCAGTTGATATCCAGTTTCTGGGACAACATAAATAAATGTATGAGAGATGAAAACAAAGATTGCAAATCAATCAAGATGGGAGTCAATAGTCGAACAATACGAAGCCACAATACTCACAAGAGAGGGTTGGGGAAGGGGTGTGCAACAAGAAAAGGACAAATAAAAGGTGAATGCAGATTGATGAACGTACAGGTCTGCGGATGAAGAACATGGTGACTGCACCCACAATGGGCACGTCGCCGATCAGAGGCTCCAGAATGACTCGCATCATCCCATTCAACTACGTTGACACAGAGGGGAGAGAAATGTGACATCTGCGTGGAGATTCCTTCAATCGTGGCACACAATCCTCCTCATGACGATGACTCACTTGTATTCCCTTGACTCCAGCTTTGCAGAAGTATCTCTTTACTTCCACATTGATCTCTACGTTGCCAACGAAGCTAAGAGGAACATGTCACCCACATTTTTTTTTTTTTTTTTGGAGCATTTTAAAATATGTGATGAGAACTGCCCGAGAGCGTGAGGTCACATTTTACCTGATGTAGAGATCAAGCAGGACCTGTCGCTTGTCATTCTCTGTGTGTGCCTTGATCCCGACCACCTTCATGGCCTGCAGGAAAACAGAACACGCATTAACGTAAGTTCAACGGGTCGAAATCATAGCATCAAAGCAAAAAAAATAAAATAAATAAAAAGGCGTCACCTTGTCGCCCATGTCCACTTTGGTGAAACTGAGCGTCTGGAGGTGGTTGCTTGAGGCTCGGATCGACGGAGCGATGGTCTCCACCAGGAGCTTCTCCAGGTACTGGCCCACAAAGGGCCACACCTGCTGCAGCACCTACAACAACACACAATCGGCATTTCGAAAGTGCATTTTGTATTTCCTTGGGTAGTCTTTGTGCGATATTAAAATAGGCTTGAGGAACTGAAATCTTTGTATGTGATAAATATGCAAAGAACACAGAAAGCAGGAAGGGGGCGAAAGACTATTTCACAGCAATGCATACTGACAATGTTAAATTATAGCAAACTGTCATTTTTTTCAGTGTTATGCTTTAAAAAGATAGTAAATGTTGACAAAAATGTAAGGGGTGTAATCACTTTTGCGAGATATTCGATGATGTATTTTCCTGTGTCAGAATTTGATTTCAACTGCTATCTGAAAGTGTATCTGTGTCACGCAGGAAATCACGACGATAATTCTTTCCGCTTTGTAGCCAGCGGATGCAGCTTCAGGTTTTTATGGCGCATTCATAAAAAAATATGCAGAAAAACTCTAAAAGTCACCCTAAGATACCAATATTGACTTTATTTTTATTTTTTGGTCATTGCAATAGAGTCAGTGCAATGGTGATGCGGTGCATTGCATCATAAAGATTGCTTCTTTTTTTTTTTTTTTTCCAATATTTTCACTGTCCTGTAGCTAAATGAGCAAATCATTAGAAAGCACATTTCGCGACAATAATAAACACACCGTTCGATGAATGCCTCTCAAAATTGAGCATTACAATCTGTAAAGGTGTAACTTGTTGACAGAGCTAGCGAATCTCCTTAGAGGTCCTAATGTTGGGTGGTAAGTCAGTGCATGTGTTAAAAAAACAGTAAATCAACAAAAAAGGAGGTAGCGAATGTCAGTTTTCACACTGCAAATCGAGCGCGTGTGCCCTTTTGTGTTAAAAAAAAAAAAAAGCAGCTGACTCCTTATGACCAAACATGACCAACTCAACGTTGTCTCATGGTGCGACTGCTCCTGTTGCCATGAAAACACATTCTAGTCCCACAGGGGGAAAGAATGAGAAGCAGGCGCAAGTTTGGGTTGTGTGTTGGTCTATGTGACTTTCGTAAAAGGTTGGAAACAACTGGCATAAGTGAAGAATGAGTCATCAGATGCCTGCTCACATGAAGGCCTCCATGTACTAGTTGCACACTCAAAACTCCACTTTGTCTGCCCCAAACATCTTGTGATCCTATTAGCCTCGTTGATGGGATTTTTCTATGACATTATAATCAACAGAAGTAGAAAGGAGGGCAGGGAGAGCGTTTGAACAAAGCCGGCTGTTTTGAGTTTCTTCATGTTGGGGGATGCTCCTCCCCCTTTCCTGTGAGCAGAGCCGCAGTAAAGTGGAAATGTTGAGTGGGTTGACTGGCACGAATGCTGGACTGCTGCTGCGTTTGCTGTACAGACTGTGTGGCTGCAACAGCAGAGAGGGGGTGTCGCCTTCGCTGTCTGCAACATGGCTGCAGCCATAAGCAAGCGTCACATGTCCATGCAGAAGCGTCACTCAGCACAGCAGCTGCGTTTGTTCCCGTGTGCGCTTTCATTTAAAAAAAAAAAAAAAAAAAAAGACAGATTATTTTTACCTTATTCAACCATTCTACTTTCTCAACGTCTGGAAAGTTGACCTGTGGCGAAGAAGAAAAAAAAAAAGACATACTCTGGTTAAATTGTGTTGAGGTACATAAGTATGCTGTGCATTGTTGAATGAGATCCAATAGAAGAGTCAAAAACACTGACTTAAAGAAGTTTAAATTGCAGAATTTCATTTAGGTTAAGTCCTTAAATTGTCCTTGTGTGAATGATTGTTTGCCTCTAAGTGCCCTGTGATTGATTGGTGCCCAGTCCAGTGTACCGTATACCCGTAGTTTGCTAGGTTAGGCTCCAGCTCACCGGCAACCCTCGACCTGACACTATAGAAAATAGATGGATGAATTTATAAATGCAAATTGCATTACAAACGTTTCTCAGTAAAATGCACTGCAGATGACGGTGCACCAAATATAGTGACTGGTGCAGATCTATTTCCCAAGTTGACCATTGTTGCGGCAGCGCTTCTATTAATCACGTTTAATACCTGAGTGTTTCTTAATACAAAGTCAACTGAATTAAAATACTGTCAAGAAATGTTATATTTATCACAGAGTAAGTCATTGTCGTGTAACTTAAAGAACTGCTCAGTTAACACTTTTGTCATTGTGCATTTCATATATGCCGAGGAGAATCCTTCGTGTGCACATGATCATTTCTCAGTATGCTTCATATATTCTGTCTGTTTGCCAACACAATCGTGGAAAACCACTCAGACGGGAAGTATCCACAAGGACCTCACTCGGCTGGGTGTGGCCTCACAGAAGAACTTGTGGCAATCTGCATGACCATTTTGGGTTTATGCTGTCAGGATGCACTGGCAGATGCATTGATTCCACTTTCAGTCATGGAATCATTTAAAACTTTTAAAATCTTGCAATCGCTAGCTTGATTATGAGAGTGATGTCAAAAGTATCAAACAGTTTTATTCTGCACAGTAAGTCAAATGCTGTGAGGCTGCCCTGAGTGTTTTCTCTGCGTGTTGTTTTTGGTTTGCTACTGTATGTCGTGCAATTCAATAAAACTGACACGTGAGTGGGACACGTCTTACCCACGCAGGAAGATCTCGCTTTATTTTGGACATTTTCAAGCTGCCGAACTCCTGTTCGTCGCCGAGCAGTTGCATGGCCGACCTGAGCCTCTCTTCTTTGGCCTCGCGAGCGTGCTTCCATCCCGTGTACACCATCATCCCGCAAACTAGCAGGCTAGTGCTGACCCGGTAGTAGCCAGCCAGGTAGACGGGTAGCAAAGCGCCCAGGCACTTCCCAAAAGTCCACAGCACCGCCACGGCATTAATCCCCTGGCCCCGGGGATGAGGTTGTACTTCGCTTCCGTGACTCGGCGCGCTCATTTCGGGCTTGTCTGGGCCCGAACCCTCGGCGACTTTCGGCTCCACTTCACTCTGCATTTTCCCTTAAGTCTTTGAACTGACGGATGAATGCCGTAATAAACAACGTCTTAAACAAAAATAGCCGTTAAAGAGCGTTTTTTTTTTACCGACTTAATCCGCCGACATTTACCTCAATGCGTCAGACAATCGTTCAAGTAAAAGTACAAATATCCAGATTGTCGCTGTAATTCATTTAAGGTCCGAAATGCATATTTAAGGCGACTGCTAAATCCGCCTGGTTGAAGTTGTTTTGCGGCTCTGAGTTCTGCTCCTCTCTCTTTACCATTCCCGTTATCTCGACGAAGACACGCCCACTGGAATGAAATATGCATCCTTGACTCCTTACTGGTCCCAAGACTGAACCAAACCATGCTAAAAACCACTTGGGCGATCGTCTGCAGTTTGGAGCTATGTTTTAAAATTCACTAAATGCATATTATAATGCTTCGGGTAGCCGTAACACTCGACAAGAATTCTCGACTTGGTCATGTTAATGCGTAGCTTCAGACGCAAAACTGGTGCATTTGGAGGGAATTGCACCGTTGCATAGTATGATCTCCACATTGTGCCTGTCAAACCACAAAAGACGCGTTAAAAATAAAACGAGCATTTCTTTAAGGTACCTCGGTAGGAATACACACACAATTGTGTCGCTTCATAATTTAAACGTAAATCCCCCCCACAACCAGTAAGCATCAAATAATCGACATTACTTGATTCAGGTTTGTTCAGTCACGCACGGATAAACTGTGTAAGTAGAAAGTATTACACCAAGTTTATACAACGTGACCCCACCCTTTAAACTCAATAGGCAAAGAGTTGGAAGAATGCTTTGCTCCTGGTGTTCACACTATTTATTTTGTGTGCGCGCGAATGCCCCGGGGGAAAGACGGTACAGTACTGCCTTGCATTGTCTTTTTTCAGATCTTAAATGTTTTTTAACGCAACCCACAATGAGTCTAGTGCAGGCGTGAACATAAACGCGATATTCACCTTTCATCAAAAACATTTACCGGGTACGTGTACATTAGTCAAAATTATCAGAAAAAAAACTCCCAAGTACATTGCATCGTGAGCAGACAGTATAGGGCCAAGTGTCTCTACTGCCCTCTGGTGGGGAAAACAGGTTTAACCTGACCCGCAATAGAAAAACATTAAATCAGAAAAGACCACACGTGGAAAGTAGTTTCAGTTATACCAGAATCAAGTCATAACACAAGATGAATAAATTCCATCCGTCCATCCATTTTCAGATCCGCTCATCCTCACAAGGGTCGTGAGCCTTGTGAATAAAGTTGATTTACTATAAAAAGGAACTGAATTTGTTTTATCCATTCAATTTATGTAGCACTTATACATTAGGGTTAGAGGTGTGCCATAGTCTTTCCCAGCCCCAAATGACTTTGAAATTAAGTAATTACGTATTCAAAAATGTTTATTGTGAACTTCATGTAACTACAATTCAACTATCAAATTTACCATGGAAAAATGAAGGCAAAACCAACAATTAGCGTAGATATTAATCATACATCACACATATCTATATTTGTGAAACGATTTTTGGCTGATGATCAAGCCACAAAAAGAGAAATGCATAGCACATTTAGTGTATTATTTTAACTTTATTCTTTTAGTAAAACAAATTTGAACTCGTCGTATTCTTGTATTTGTCACATCATTTCGGTGTTTTCATTGCAGCCTGAAAGTCTGTTTGAAGACCCCCACAGATTGCTTTATAACCAATTATCAGGTAATATGAGGCAGAGTGGTGATCCTCATGCTCTGACTGGCGATAGGGTATGACACCATGGGCGTGGTAGCGTGGCTCATGGTGATGCCCGGCGGAGGCTGCGTCATGGACACGGCCACCGGCGCCACAGACACGGCCACCGGCGCCATTGACACGGGAGGCCCAATCCCCTGGGCGATGGTTTGCGCCAGAGCGGCCGACAGCGGCGTGATTTCGGGGTTGAGGTGAGGGGGTGGTGCCGTCGGGGGGGCGGCGTTGGTCGGGGGCGCCGCGGGAGCACCGGTGGACGCCACCAGGTCCTGTTGGGTGACTGGTCGAGGCTGCAGCCCGGTGCTGCTCAGTGTGGTGTGAGTCTGGGCGATGCCGTGATTGTATGAG
Source organism: Hippocampus kuda (assembly GCA_901007745.1). Lineage (NCBI taxonomy): Eukaryota > Metazoa > Chordata > Actinopteri > Syngnathiformes > Syngnathidae > Hippocampus > Hippocampus kuda. The sequence goes on along the minus strand of CAAKHF010006745.1, from coordinate 48,602 downwards.
CTGACCGCACCCACGGGGGCTGCCAGGGTCTGCTCAGTGGGGGCAGGCGTCATCACTTTGGCCTGACTTCGGAATTGGGCATTCTGCTCCAGGAGAACTTCATTTGTGGCAATGAGGTTGGCAACCTGAGAAGAGGGGACAGAGATTAGAATCAGAAGCAGTTCGTCTTAGTGCTGACAAATTTACTGAATTTAAATGGACGTTGCAATGTAGTCAAATGCAATTTAGGACCGGGGGGTGGCAACCTCGGAATTATTTTGGTCTGCCAGTAGTGTCTACAAGTTCACATTTACATATTCATCCATCCGCGCTCACACTCACACCAAGGGACAATTTAGAGTGTTCCATTAACCTGCCATGAATGTTTTTGGAATGTGGCAGGAAACCGGAGTACCCGGAGAAAACTCACGCAGGCACGGGGAGAACATGCAAACTCCATACAGGGAGTCTGGAGCCGGAATCGAACCCTACGCCTCTGCACTGTGAGGTCAACTGCAAGTCAAAGTGTTTATAAAGTTAACTCTGATTGAAGCAGATAAATGAACTGTCTGTCATATTATTTAGGGATGGTCAGTACCGATGCCGGCCTAATTTTGAGTTACTGGACAGTGGCGGCTGCCGATACCATCCACCAATACTTGAAAAAAAAAATCTGACATCGTATCAGTCCTCCTTCGCAGAAGTTGGCATTGTAGCTATGGCAGTTTAACACATTATGGGGGCATTAATTAGCCGCAGAGGTCTCTACGGCAGGGCTAGGTCCCAAAGCTTACAAAAAATGTAACTAAAACCTCTTCTCTTTCTTTGCAATTTCCCAGGTTTTAAATGGTGGTCTCCGAGTGCTGTCGTTCTAACCTGTTTCTTCAACTCATCCACTCTCTTCCTCAGCAGGTTGTTCTCCTCCTCCAACAACCTGTACTCCACAGGGCGTGTAGGCAAGGCTGCCTGGACTCCGAGCTCGTAGTGGCCACTGACGCTGCTATCTCCAAGTCGCAGGCCTTCCAACCGCCGCCTTTTGATCTGGAGGGCAGTCTGCTCCAATGAGCTGTCCAGACTTGTGGAATCGAAAAGCCCACTCTCGAGTAAGGGGTCGTACACCGACAAAGAGCTCCTGTCATAACGCCTCTGTCCTGAGGGGCCTATTGCCAGACAGCCGCTCATTCCTCCCGCACCAACGCCTCCGACTCCTGCGAGGCTTGGATCTCTGCAAGCACCCAAGCTCGGGCAGCCCATCCCAATTATATTATTTCCACTCACACCTCCCACAAGTCCTGGAATCCCCGCACTGGTTCCTCCTGCGGCTCCTCCACCACTGATGCTACTTCCTGCATTCACCATTCCACTTGCACCAGCTCCGATCACACCACCTGCTACAACCCTGGCAGCCTCATATTCATAGTCTTTTTGGACATGGCGAAATTTACACTTATTGCCTCTCTGGCATTCCCCTTTCAAAAAGTCTCTGCAGATTGGGACCTCCCCTCTGCTATGCGGCAGATCAGTGGGGGAGAGGCCAAGTCGCGCTGCAACTTTCCCTCTCAGTGCGAGTGGCAACTCTCCGCTTTTCTTGTAATAGTCTTCATCCTCTTTAGTTCCATGTACAAAGCGACAGTTGACACGCAGGCACTCTTTGTTCTGGTAATCGTGGCAGAAGATGAATTCATTCTTTTGCACCCCCAAGTCTGGTACCTCATTAAAGTCGGGATGCTTGAAGCGACAACGCTTCCCTCTCTTGCAGACATTGCGAATAAAATCCCTGCACACCCCATCTGGTGTTAGTCCAGTTCCTTGCACCGCACCTCCCCCATTCCCACAACTACTGCCATTGCCTAATGCCCCTCCTCCTCCCATGCCACCAACAACCCCTCCTGAACCCCCTCTGCCCTCTGTAGTGCAAGCAGAGCCTGGTCCTGCCTCCTCGCTCAGATTGCCACCACTCCCACCACCACCTGACAGGTAGGAGCCGTCCCGATCAGGCATGGCGCTGGGCCCAGCTCAAGGAGAATACTGCACTCATGTGTATGAGGTCTGCAGTGCCTTGGTGACCCTTACATGTACAGGGAAGTAAATAATTGATTGCTTTTTCCCTTGACTGGAGCCTCGTCCTGGTAAGACCTGCAAAACAAATAAAGGAACTCAATTTTAGACTTTTTTTTCCCGAAAGTAAAAATACATCAGTTTCCAGTGACAGTATAACTGTGCTTAGGGCGGCTCGTGGGTGAAAGGCCGGAAGTGCCCTTTTGCTAGCAAACGTCATGCTAAGCAACATGCTTCAAGAAGAGTGTCAAACCTGAAATGGCCCAACACCAACTAGAATATTAGCAGTTGTTGCAGCTTCCAATAGCATTTAAACAGCGTGTAACGCTCAAACGGAGCGGAAGAAATAACACGCAATAATTTGTTTTTATAGCATCATTCCAACGGATTGCACTATTGTTTCCGCATTCTTGATTTCCTCAACATGAAATATTAATGCCGCCTCCATCTTAAAAATCATATCCGTCCCTATCATGCAAAAAAAAAATACATTTTACATTTCGTTCTCTCCCTGCAGCAAACGTGAACCGAGCCGTGAACGTATAGCCAATTTAGGTACCGAATCGGAATGTATACCGTTATCGTTATTTCCCCCCCCCCCCCCGTGGTTATACATTTTTAGTTTTACTGTCATAACCGACCGCCTTCATGGCAAATCAAACTACGGCAAGGCCCGTGATAAAAATATATTTGACGTTTTAAATTAAAATTGCATTCATCTCGTGTCATTGTCGGACAACCGACGTTGGTTCGTAAGCTTGTGCTTGCTAACCTTAGCTAGTCCAGGGTAGTTGCTAGTTCGCCAAGAACAAACGCTGCCTTACCTAATAGATGCCGGCACAGTAACAAAGAAAGTGCTCCACCGCGTTGAAACACGCAACCGTGATACACACCAACCCTAAACGATACTTTTACTTTGTAATGAACACGTCGGGGTTTGAAGTCATTTGAGGCCTACGTGTTGTTTTTTTCCATAGAAATTAAGGGGTTTTTTTTCCCCAGGACGCTCTTCTTCTGCGCTCTTCACAGACGTGCATTTCGCCCCCCTGTGGCACGGATGTTCAATTGCGTTGGAATAAGTTTTCATGTGTGCGGAGGTTTTGACTATAAAAGCCTCTGAGCTGTCAGACGAAAACATACGGACACACAGTTGTGAGAGGCAACTCGGAGTGCACTGTCGAAGTCACGTAGTTGTTCGTTTGTAAATAAAATAAAAAAAAATCAAACGTTAGCGTCCAAACATGGTAGCACAAACCGCGTTCCTGCTCTTGTTGTCACTACTGCTGCCTGCAGCCGCCGCACTGATCAGACAAAATTACTACGAAATACTGGACGTGGAGCCAACAGCAAGTGAGGACCAGATAAAAAAAGCTTTCCGCAAACTTGCACTTATGCACCACCCTGATAAAAATACGGGCGCTGCTGCAGAGAAGACGTTCAGGGAGATTGTCGAAGGTATGTATTTTATCGTTAACAGAAGACCTGACATTTTACACCACCGTGGAATTCAAACATGATAGATTGCATTGCTCTACCACAGCTCCCATCCTTTGAACTTTTTACTGTAGCTTTCTGAATGTCAATAAATGTCATTTGGATTTTCAAGTCAAGTCAACTTTATTGTCTTTTGTAACAACATACACTTTATTGGGCATTCCATAAACTCTAAAAGGACCAAGTTGATGATCACATCACGGCATAATCATAGCAATTCCCAGCTACGACCAAAATATGCTCCCAAGTGGTCATGAGTAATATATATACGGCCCCTGCCGCAATTGATGACCCGTAAAACTGATTAATTGCCTATATTTATTATTAAAATCACAAATGTGAGATTGTTGATGTACACTAAAATGTCTTGCCTTCATCATGTCCTTAAGCATACTTGCTGCTCTACAACAAGAAGAAGAGGAGGCTGTATGACATTTTGGGTCATGACGTCTTCCTGAAAAACGAGGCCTCTGTGGACTCGATGGAAGATGACAAGGAGAGTTTCTTCGTCAATTTTCAGGATCTCGATGGTTTGGATGAGATGCCCTTTCATTGGAGCTTCACTCATGATGGCGAGGATGAGGAGGGACCACACGGCTATTGCAGTTTTGACAGACCTGTTTGGGATGAAAATGATTACTTTTAGCTGAGTATCTTATTTAAATGTTATTTCAGTGTGGTTATGAATATCCTGTATTTTATTTTCTGTGATAATAAAGTCGGACTGAACTATTAAGTTAATGTTTTGTCAACTCTACTGCCTCCTTTATTGGATATCTTGTAAATTCAACCCTTCTATACAAGTCACTGATTGGGCAGTCATGCCTTCCTATCCCATGTGAGTGTGTTAAAAGTCCGAGTTACTGACTAACACACCATTTACTCCTTTTTTTCCCCCCACGGCCAGCACTTTAGATTTGGCACAGTTGTACTTCGTTTCTCATCAAGGCAGCGTGCACTTTGACCCAAAGGATATCCTGTGCCTTCTCAGCAGTTGCAGATTGAGCGCATTGCAGCCCGGCTGACGGACAATTTTCAGAGCGTTAATGCACATGTTCCCTCTGAACAAATAAGGACTTCTTTTTTTTTAGCTTTCTTTGAAGCAGAAAACAAAGTGGACTGAAAATATTGCCTCAGAAGGTTGACGATGATGGTAAGTCTTCTTGAAAATGTTCTTCTTGACAACATTGCGAGTCATGTGACAGCCATTTGCACAGATTGTTGCATGTTACCATGGACTTCATGTGAGCATTTGTGTACTGTTAAACTGAATTCGAAGTTGACCAACAACTTAATATTTGTTTTTACAGGAAGAGGTGAAAGAAGAAGCTCCTTCCCTGAGTGTCCATGGTCATAGCGTTAAGGTTGCAGAGGTGTTGCAAGATGAGGACGGACTTACCTTTCTAATTGTGTCTCAAAAAGTAAGAAGAATTACACTCACTGTGCACCAGAAATGGTAGAATGTGAAGCAATTTTTTCCGACTGCTTCAAGACGTATTGAGGTACAAGCCTCAGTTTATGCAGAAGGTCAGTACGTAAGTTAACACCAGTAACCAAATAAAAGTCCTGCTGACTTGGCACATTTTCATCTGATGATGCTCACATCTGGAGATAAAGACTTTTGTTTTCTTTGCACAAGAAATGGCCTGCACTAAGCACCAGACAGTTCCAATTACTGGAACAGGGCCACAGCCAAGTTGCAATGTTCAAACACACTTTTTAGGTCGTCTCGAGGCAGGCACATATTTGACTTTTGAGGGATTCTCACAAGCACACCACCAAACAAAAATGTCAGAAAAAGCACTGAACTGAAATAATGATTTTGTTTCAATGTATTCATAAATTTACTTGAAAACTGGACCTGGTTAGTTGAACACAATGTTGGAATAATCACAGAAATGGGAGAAAGACAGCTCTTCACTTTTGGATGAATTATGTGATGGATCATTTGTAACTGTGCTTCTGATAGCTCCCTCATGGCACAGTGGGAGGGAATACCTGGTCCAAGAAATATATGGGATTTGAACAACAAATATGGGGTGCCATCCATTTCAAGGATGGCTTATTTTTTAAAGTGGAACAATTCTATTGAGTGGGATTCCAATTTGAGTCGATATGGCACAGCTCAGTTCTTGGGGTAAAATGCAATGAGTTGTCATTTTACAATACACTCAGTAATGTAAATGTGGTCCTTCACAGAGATGTTTTGTACACACACACTTAACCTCCTGACTACCAGGAAAAAAAATGTTGTCCAATCACATTTATTTTGAAATTCCCCAATCTATGTGAAGTAATTGGACTACTCCAAAAGAATTTTTTGAAATCCAACTACAGTACATTTTTTAAATGGGCTCAAATACACTTAAAACAACTCAAACAACACTTTAACGTGTTCATAAGAATCTTATAATTAAAATGCCAACAGCATTTCAAGACAAAATGTGTTTGATAAAAAGTATTCTTTACCTCTTCCCATAAAAAGTGCTTGCACTGAGGGAAGCCATTTTCTTACTTTTTCTAACCCCTACAAATTTGGTATCATTGGAAAGCACTGAATGTCCTCTTTAGAGTAACAAAAGGAGTTAATGCGATTGGAGGCACTGGGTGGGAGATATTTAGGTTCACAAATGTCCTCTACAGAGGACAAATTTAAACTACTGGTAGTCAGGAGGATACACACACGCACACAATGAAAGATGAATCTCAATCTCAATGGGTTTTTTATAAGATTCAAGAATGGTACATTTTAATTCAAGCAGAATGATTCAGTTCGACTCAATGCACTTGTTAAATCGAAACCCATTTTCCGCTTTTGCACCAGCTCTTGGACTGGATCCCTCTAGAATGCAGGCGAATGCAGAAAATGTGATCAAATTTGGCTATTGGGTGTCATAACACAACTCTCTTGTCTCTGCTGTTGGGGTTAGCTGTCTGGGACCGGGGAGTACCACGTGGACCGCACCTACGAGGACTTTGAGTGGCTGCAGCAGAACCTGTTCACTCAGGAGGATGTGCCTGGGATACAGGGAGTCATAGTCAGTGTTAATATTTCATGATTTCCAAATCCCAAAATAGAAGATTTCCAAATACTGTAGTATGTTTTTCAAATCAATGCAGCTGAATCATCTGGATGTGTGTTTTTTTAATATATTTATAATAGTGCACCACTTCTAACGCCGGTTTGAGTAAAGGCGTTGTGTTTGTCGTGTATCGCTGACGTATAAAATATTGCCATATCCATGAACGGCATGAAATCAATCGAGACCATTCAACGTTGTCTTGGAAAACAATGAGTCATCGTTAAGCTGTTTTCCTATTTTTCCCCCACCAAGTTTCCTCCTCTTCCTGCAAAGGCTCAGATGAACGCAACAGCAAAGATCATCAGACAGCTTGGTGAGCAAATTTGGACAACAACAAAAACATCATGTCGGAGCCAAAAATCTCAACTCGTCCTATGAAAGCTGGTTCTCTTGAGTGGGGTTTTGAGAACAATACTTTGATCCCAGGGGCTTTTTTTTTTTTAACCTGCAGGTTTCCTCGGTTTGGAAGAGTTTAAGCCATACTGTACCGCACTGGAGACCTTTCTCCACCAGGTGGCAGCACACAACCTACTCAGAAAAAACAAAGCTTTGGAGATTTTCCTCACCAGCTCTGAAGTGAGTATTAGTGTATCACAAACGGCAACAAATGACCAACAACAACTCTATGACCACCTGCACAATCCAGTCATCTTAAACGCAAGCAAAAATGTTGATATGTATTCACAAATATAATCACACCCAACGTTGTAAAGGTATATCACCGTAATAATGTCACGTTGTCACTTAGGGATACTGAACTACCAAATCGTCTGAGAAAAACTCCATAAAATAGAGTACAATATTTCAAATGGACCCATTTTTTAAATAAGAATGTACTAGCAGTATGCTATGTTTCCAAGGGTTTCCTAGGAAATTGTGTGTAATTCTCTTTCTATATGTGCAGCCGCCAGGTCGACAGAGAGCCAGAAAAAACATTTTCAATCGCTTGAGTCAAGCTGTGGAAGAGATGAGAAAAGAAGGCCACAAGGTCAAACTCTTTCGGAACTGACAGCATTTCAGCCATCCTACTGTGCTTGTTTTTTTCAAACTGTGTCCTTGATTGCCTTTGCAGGATGTTGATGAGTTCTTTCAAACCAAACGGGACATCAATCTCGCTTTAACCGGCTGTACCAAAAACGCAGCGGATGTGAGTGGCATTCCTCCTTGTTTGCCTGATAATATACATCTAGACACACGACTTAATGCATTTTTTGATTTGTCTATGTTGCTTCTTCTTTTTGCAGAAATTCCTGGATGTGGTGCTAACTGAGCAAAGTAAGATCATGCCACAAACATTTAAGTGCAGATAAAATGACAGGCAGCTGTCATTTCGACTAAAACTTCAGGGTTGAGGATATTCTAATCCTATTTAGGATTTTTTTTTAACAGCATTGCCACCATGATTGTGGGATTTACCGGTATTCCCACTTTTTTGGTCATGAGTAGCTGCATGGAGCTTAGAAGGGTTGGCAATCATGGTGTTGAAACAAAATTTGGTGCATGCTTGACTTTTCCAGCACAATTTTCAACCAATCACACACAACCAAACACACTTTTTTGCAATCGTTTCGTAATTCACTTCATTTTTCATGCTTGACACCCTCGTGTGTTTGTACAGAAATAGCAATGGCCTGTGGGCACTTTGCAGCTGCCCTGCATCTGTGTGTGGAATCGGGGGATGATCCTGACAAAGCAGCTTTTTCTAAGTAAGACTCCACTGGTCTCAAGACTGTCACAAGGACATAAAGTGAAATTTTGCGTTTAAGTGTTTGCTTGGAAAAATAAGATGGACTGATTCTGCACTCTTTATTAATTATAGGATTTGTGTAAAATTATCAGCCATCTTTGAGTCAATGAAGGTAATTTACCTCTCCAGATAAAAAACAAAACAAAATATATTATCATAACGTGTTAGTGATTTTTATTATATTGTTTTGTTACTCTGTTTTGCACAAGCAGAAAAATATGACAAATGTTGCGGAGAATGATGTGAGCACCCTTGGCCTTGGCCTGGATCTGGAATCACGCTATCAGGAAGCAGAAAAAGTATGTCACGTCCTACGTTGAAATGATAAACCTCCTTTTGGCTTTAATAAGTCACACCGTTTTCAATTTCAGGAGATGCTTTTCAGGAGGACCTGTAAACTAGTGGAGTTGGAAACTGCCAGAAAGAATGCAGAGAAGGCCAAACCAGTCAAGAAGCCTCCTGTGAGTGTCTGCATCCATTTAGGACAATGATAGCTTTTGGCCAGCAGGTGTCAGTAGAGTCTTGCTTGTGCAAGCGTGGCAAACAAGTGGAAAAAGGGAGGCGGAGTTTTTATTTTTTTTACATTTTTTATGGACTTCTAGGCTGTTGATGGGGAAGGTGTTGTTGACATTTTACTAAATAGTAATTATGACCCACTTTCCATGTTCATCAGTTGGAAGAGGTGAAGAAAGCAGCAGAGACCGAGTTCAGTCACGTTTGCGAAGTGGCAAAACAGGAGGTAAATTGCCTAACTTTGAGATTAGAATTTACATGAATTTTATTGTGAGTGATATGTTGTCTTGCAGATTGAGCACTTCGAAGCTGCTCGTGTAAAGATGTTGCAGCAGGCTCTGCTGAAGTGGTGTGAAAAGCAGCTCCACACAGCCCGGGAACTCGCTGATCAGTACAACCAGCAGCTCAAGGCTTTTAGAGCGATGTGACCCCCTTGCCCACCATGTGAACTTCCTGTATGTTGGAACACAGTATTTCACTTACGGTAGTTGCATTTAAGTGCAAATGGCACTCAGTGAAAACAGAAATATAAAATCATGAGACCAAGTCAAAGCTACATACGTCAATTATTCCCTGCCCACTAACTACACTACTTTGTTTGATGTTATGATGCCACCAAATAAAGTGTGACAAATTGAATCCCCTAAAGCCTTGGTGCGTTTCTCATTTAGATCATTAATCAGTGATAGAACCCTCAATTCCAATGAAGTTGGGACATTGTGTCCATCCAGCCATCCATTTTCCGATCCGCTTATCCTCACAAGGGTCGCGGGGGTTGTTGGAGCCTATCCCAGCCGTCTTCGGGCAGTAGGCGGGGGGGCGCCCCGAATTGTTTGCCAGCCAATCGCAGGGCACATAGAGACGAACAACCATCCGTGCTCACACACTGACACCTAGGGACAATTTGGAGTGTTCAATCAGCCTGCCATGCATGTTTTTAGAATGTGGGAGGAAACTGGAGTACCCGGAGAAAACCCACGCAGGCCCAGGGAAAACATGCAAACTCCACACAGGGAGGCTGGAGCTGGATTTGAACCCGGTACCTCTGCACTGTGAGGTCGACGCGCTAACCACTTGACCATATACTGAGTAAATTTTACTCTTTGAACTTTAAAGTCCCGTAAAGTGAAAATAAATGTCACTCGACAGA
>CAAKHF010006745.1:0-38525 GCA_901007745.1 Hippocampus kuda | reverse complement strand
CCCCCCCCCCCCTGCCCTCCACTCACTACAGTGAACATTATAAAATATGTTTGCAATACTGACAGAATGAATCAGAGTGGTTCTGCTTAGCGATGGACCTATGTATCAACAAATGTATTGTTAACATTGCAGGATTGCAGATGAGATGGTTGATAAAATGAATTGCTCCAGTTTAAGCAAAATAAAGTGCAGTACTTGACTCGAACAAGCAGAGGTGCTGTTGATTCAAGATTGTCCAAATACATGTAATTGACAATGGACAATTTTAACATTGACTTTTATTACTTTGCACCTAATACAGGTACCAACAGTTACCCTGGAGTCCAGTAATTAGGCCTGTGGTGGTACATATTGTCTAAGTTGTAAAAAAGGCTGTGCAACCATCACTCTTCTTTATTCTATCCCACTGAAAATTGACATTATTACAAAACTGGTCATCTTATGGTACAATTGGACGCTTTCAAGATACCGCCCACCATCAAGAAGGGTGGAGCTCGGGTTTGAACCCATGACCTCTGAACTGTGAGACGAATGTGCCAACCAGTCAGCAACTGCAAACGGCACAGCTGTTGACCTTTCCCCACTGTTACGCGTTTGTTCTTGTCATGCCGAGTGTTCGTCCAACCTGAACGAATCCATTAAATGTAAAGGTGACCAGATTTTATGCAAATCCTACTTGATTGAATCACCTTCATTTCACACATCTTAATTGAATACCAATTGCATGTTGAATTCAAGGTTAAGATCTTTTTTTTTTTTAGAGTAGTAAATTAATGGAAGAATGGCTGGATTTTTGGCTTGAAAGGTGAGTGAAAGGTGGTGCTCAGAGTTGTTAGTTTTAGGAGCGTACTAATCTCTGGCAGACAGCAGAGGCGAAGGTGTGTGTCTGGGACCATGTAACTACTACGAGAAAGGTAATCTGCGCCGTGAGGCACAGATTTAAACCAGTTGAGGGCGGTGTCAGCGAGTCCAAGTGACTCGCTTTCTTTCTGCTGCGAGGTGGCTGTATACAGCCATGCCCAGTGTAATAAGAGCGCCTCTCAGCTGAGTGTGACCCTGAACAAGGACGAGGACAGATCATGGCAACGCTTGCACGCGTTTGAGTTTGAGAAAATATTCACTTAGCGCTGATTTACTGAAAAAGCTCATTACGGACCAAGACGTGGCACTCAGCTCCACCGCACCCACAAGCCCCTCATCCTTCATGGTCTGACAAAGGCCCGCTTGTCAAGTGCATAGTGCAGGCAATGACTTGTGTGAATGCACAAAACGAAAGTTAGACAAGAACAAATAAGGAAACGAAACATATAGGTTGGCATTTCATTGATGCCACTTCGTAAATGCACAACGGGAGATTTATAAAGAGGATTTATCATGAATATGCAATAGCTTGTCTGGTTGTAAGTGCAACTCTGGATAATTAATCTGCTTGTCTTGTAGCCTCTCTGCGGTTTCATTAATTTATAATGCAAGCAGGCAAATCTATTTTGACGAGCTGTTGCCTATAGACAGCTAATTTGCTCCATATAACTACCTAACGTGGTACTTGCTTTGTCTTTGCGCTCCTGCTGCCTGGATTCACCCTTCATTGCTCCTGTTCTGTCTTCACAAGCAGCCTTGATATCCTGGAGGAGCTCGGTCTCCTGGGAGTTGAAAGAGCACATTTTGACGACGGAATTGCAATATGAAAGCCTCCCCGCTTTTTGCATCTTCCCAATCGAGTCTTGCCATTCCCTGCCGAACAACGGGTTTTGAAATGAAATAAAACGGGAAAATAAACCACGAGTGCTTTCATCTTATATTCACTCGCATCTGAATTGAAGTCCAGTCACAGATGTGTGTGCGGAGCAACTGACTTGTGTCAACCCAAGGTTGTTGGCACCCTCATTAAATCTAATCACTGCCACGCACAGATTATGACTCATTAAAAGTTTTGGGGAGCAAGATGTGATGAGAGCGAGAGAGAGAGAGAGAGAGAAGCAGGAGAAGAACATCATGTCATGCAGATTTGCTCCCACCTGCAGCTATTACACTTTCATAAGGCCCATCCCAAACAGACCTCTCCAAAACATGCTACAAACACCCACCGATATTTCCAAGACCGTTTTCAGTTTTTCTGCCGCATTGCAAAGCATTAGACTTGCTAATTCTGTCTATTTGTCACTTTGCGAGTGAATGGAGGCCATAAATATTTATACTTTCACAACTCCGCCGCTGCCTTCCATACGTTGAAAGGATTGCAGATGATGCTATGATACAGTTAATTAGGTTTGCAGGAATAACGTTAGTAGCAAGTTGACTTGCTGAGCTGATGACATCCCTGCACAGTAGCGTTGAGTGAATAGGCTGCAACACGAACACAAAAGCCGACCATGTACTGACAAAAAGCCACATTTGAATATCAAAGGAACCACTTTTGAAATAATTGTTGGTCAAGTACAGCATGGATAACAAATATTACCACAGCATGTTTTTGCACACACAGAAAAATGCAGCCATTAAAAGCCAAATCAATTATTCATCAATTTTTCCATCATGGCTTTGACTAGAGTGGCAGGACATATGATGCAATGATCAGTTTGGATCCGCTCAGAGGGCAAGTGATCAATTTTCTTCCACATGTGGCCACATATCATACAGTACACCCTGTCCCGCGCTGCATCACTTCCATTGCTGGTCTGCATTGGCAAGCACTTTATTTTGATTTATTTTCTCCTTTTGATGACTGTCAATAAATTATTGGTGACACCAATTCTTACAGGTTTGAATGAACACATCTTTTTACGTTCAACCAACGCCCCCCCCCCAACCCACACATAGTGTGGAACTGGATGACACAAAAATTATGATTTAATATTCATTTTTGAGAGTTGCTCTTTCTTTTTAAGGGGGCGGCCCGGTGGTCCAGTAGTTAGCGTGTAGACCACACAGGGCAGAGGTCGTGGGTTCAATCCCAGCTCTGGCCTCCCTGTGTGGAGTTTCTATGTTCTCCCCGGGCCTGCGTGGGTTTTCTCCGGGTACTCCGGTTTCCTCCCACATTCCAAAAACATGCATGGCAGGCTGATTGAACACTCCAAATTGTCCCTCGGTGTGAGCGTGAGTGCGGATGGTTGTTCGTCTCTACTGGCAACCGGTTCAGGGTGTTCCCCGCCTACTGCCCGAAGACAGCTGGGATAGGCTGTAAGGATATGTAAGGATAAAGCGGATCAGAAAATGGATGGATGTCAATTAAAAGGTCAAAGAAAGTACAAGGTGAAAAGCAACGCCGATTGAATGTCATCCCAAATGGAGTAGCAAACAGAGGTTGAACATCTGCTGCAGAAAAATGTGGCCAAGCCCACCTCTGGATCTCAAAACCAATGTCACCTCTACTTTCACGCTGTGGTTCATTACCCGATGATTTAGCAAGTAGATAGTTATGCATGGCTTTGTAAATGCCTCCTGGTTATATGCTAATACAATTCACTTTGAGATAATGAAAGTCTCATTAATCCCAGTCAGCTATAACATATGGTAAACTCCCATTAAGGTTTGATGATAAGGCGTAAGAGCTGCCATCATACTGATTGTGTTGTTTATCAGCTGCTGCGAGAAAAAAAAATGTAATGATGCAATAATACACAACATGCTGAACAAGCAGTAAATTTTTCTTTCCCCTCTAACAATCTTTCCAAACAACAAGACATGGCTGTTTATTGTTCTGGCCATAATTAATGTACTATTCAACAACAGATCTTGAATAGCTACTGCGGCGCTGAAAGAGAAATTTGTTGGGACAAAAGCGAGAGTGCAGTCAAAAGAAATCCAATTATTATTTTTATTTTTTCACAATCTAGGTGCCTTTAAAATCATCAAACAATATCTCTACTCAGCAATGACGCCCAGGTTGATTGACACTGTCAGAGATTTTTCAACAATGCCTTTATTGTTTTGGTTGAAGTTTGTAAAATAAGTTAATAAATAAATATAGAATATATATATAAAATATATATGTAAAAAATATTTGAAAAAAAAATATATATATATTTATAATCACTATAAAAAAATGGATATACCTCCGAAACATTTGGATGCCTTTTCGTGGACAAACAACGCGTAGCAACAACAGTCGCTAAAATTACAGTATGCTCACCTTTCACGCAAAATTGTCCCAGATGTCAAACTCTGGTCCTCGAGGGCCACCATCCCGCACATTTCATATGTTGCCCCCTCCGCCCCTACACCTGATTCAAATGAGCAGGATTGTTATCAGGCTCCCGCAGAAGTGAAATAATCTGATTGTCATTATCCCGGTTCCAAGGAAAGTGATGTGATGAGTCAAAGCACATGATGAGGTTAATCTCATTCGGCCAAATGCCCCGAAAAGTAAATCTCACCTTTATACTTGCGTCACATTTAGTGGAGGAGCAGAGAGTGAGGGAGTTGAGTCATTTACAGCAAAGAGAGTATTTTCATCACATTTTTCACCCACCTCATTCACCTGATGATATTTCTTCTCTGAAATTGCAAGGTAAACAATTTAAAGAAGAAAATGAGGAGGAACATCATGCAGTAAAAGGACACATTTGGAATATAGAGGAAGGGGAAGTTTTTCTACAAAATGATGCAATTGTGAAATGGGGTCATCGCGACGGAATTAAGGCCATCTCTGCCGCCGTCTCTTGGGTGTTGTAATTTGGTGTTCATGTGGGAAAAAAAAATGTCACAAAGTTTTGATAATAGAGTGTCAGTGTACTTAGAAGGGAGAAGTGTTCAAGTATACGACACACCCAATGATTAATTGAAGTTCGATTGTCTATTAGAACTTACGCTGCTATTGTTATCCAGACAATGTGGATTGTACTAAAATGAGATGCGGTACTGAACTACAAATACTATGCTTTGGTAGTTTCATTTTACAGTCCCATAAAAAAATTTAAATACATGCTTTTTCTTACTGCGGCTTCCAGCAAAAAAAAAAAAAAAAAATCTCCTACAAAGTGATGTATTGTCCTATTAAAACTGTGAAAGTTCACAGCGAAGTGGAGGATGTCAGCTCGACTCCTCACCCTCTCAGATGATGTGCAGAAAATGTACAAGCTCCCTAATCTGTGCTGCGTAACCGCTGATGAATATGAATGACTTTATGAATATAGATGAGAGGAATGAATAATGATGGGTGCACTTTCTCCTCCTTTTTAGGTGTGGAAGCACCCAGCTCAACCAATCAATCACCGCTACAAAGTCCTCTGATTGACAGGGAGTGCCACCTTGCTAAATATATATGAGCAGATCTATACGTATATTTGAGTTTATTTATTATTATTATTATTATTTTAAATAACAGTTGTTTGGTCTCTCTTCATCGGTTTGCTGGCAAACGAACCCTGCACGACGCGTCTGCCGCCTCAGTGCTTCATGATGACTTGTCGTGGCGCATTGTAAAAGAATCCAGTGAATGCATCAACATTATAATGTTTGTGAGGGTGATAAATTACATGCAAAACAAGTGCAGGCATTTCCACTAATGGCTTCAACGACATTAAACTGATGAAAGTCGAGTTCATTGAGGCATGTCAGTTAAATGGCTGATGAACTGACACAGGTTATTGTGTGAGGCCAAGGGTTAACTATTCGAGCAGACCTTTGGTAATTGGAACAGCTTGAAGCAACAGTTATATCACTGATGATATTTCCAGTGTGGCAGTCTAACAGCAAAAGCTGCCATTTCTCAACGCTTCATTACGGGTCTAATGCAGCGTTTCCTGTTCTGACACCTGTGGGATCGTTTTGCACCTATTTACCTTGTGTTCCCCACCATGTACCCCAGGCCTCCTATTCCGCGTAATGGCTGCATTGATCATACAGCTGCAACCCACCTCCAAACAACATCAATAGGATATTGATTCTGCAGCCTTGGTCAATGCGTCTGTGAGAAAAATTCTAAATGCAGATCAGTGGACCGAGCAGGTTGCAAGCAACAGAACTGGTAAATGTGTATAATTAAGCCCACGTTCAGGATCCATCACTGCATTAATATTGTGGCCTCACCGGGCCGCACCCTCTGAATCATCGTATTATATTATTAAAACCATTCCACCTGGCAGCGCAGTTATCAGGGAGGAGCACAAATAACTGGGGCGGGTGAAAGTCTCCAACTGCCCACTTCATGGTGCAGATGTACCTCCACCATATTGAGACTCAAGTGCATGACGAGAGCACTGTATTAAAAGAGAATGAAACACTTTGATTAGCCATGATAAAAGTTTTCTGAGCCCACTGCCACAGCAGCGCAGCCCTCCCTCTCATAGATGCACTAGCCTTTGCTATTCTGTTGTATTACCAAGATCCAGTCGAACATGTTTTTGGAATGTGTGAGGAAGTGGAAGAACCTCGAGAAAACCAACACAAGCACATACAAATTCCCCAACCTCAGGACTGTGAGGTGGATGCGTTAATCACTCCGCCTGACAAAAACAAAAAAGATGGAATTAAAATACATCATACGTACCAGAGATGTTAAATACGTATTCATGTGTGTAGATCACTGCAGATGTGTTTTTCTGATCAAGGTTTTGCCTTGACCAAAATCTCGTCAACCTGACATTATTGTGAGCCAGCTAGCTGACTGTGTGAGGTGATCCAGAAATCGGATTGGTCAAGGCAACAGTGCCTTTGCTCATACGATATTGTAATAAATTACATCAGCAGGGCAGATTAGATTGGCATGACAGCACATGTAGAGGCTGAAATCTAATTGGACAACATATCGGACATCCACATAGACACATACTGGAGGCAGTGGTACGGAGAGAAACGCTATGAAAGCCAGAGATGAGACTGTTCGGAACAAAATAATACAGTTATATTATACGAATATAACAAAGTAGAATTTAGGTTGTAAAAGTAGGTCAGTGCTTCTTATTGGGTTTAGGCGGGCAGAGAAGGCCTTAGGCTTTGAAATGAAGCCACCCGATGAGCTAATCAAGTTAATAACACGGGCCTATGACTTCTGTTGCTTGAGTTGGCGCATTTATATGTACCTACATCCTTCAGGCTCTTGTGAGCCTCCTGCTCAGAGGTCAAAGCTAACTGCCAAGCTCTGGAGCATTGTTGACGAGTTGTGACATCATTTGGCTGATTCCATGCTTCTTGTCTCAGCACACAAGGTCCCACACACTCATCAACGCAAAGCGTGATGGGGACAGATGTTCATATGGAGAGACGATGCCCCAACAGAGCCTGGGAACTTTTGCGAAGCGTTGCTCGGATGGGGTCTGCTCTGGGGTTCACACGGATCCAAATGCCTTCAGTTGGAGCGGGCGGCTGCTCAGCTGTGCAATTGAGGCGGGGGTTGGGTTGCTGGCGGGGATACTTCTCCCTTCATACTCTATTGATATCCTAAAGAGTCCAGGTTAGAGGTCAGCCCTTCAACACTGACGGGGTCAAACTTCATCTCATGAATATGGAAGACGGCCCGGCCCAGGGGACCATCTGCTTGACTCTTTTGGAACCCAAACAAATGAGCCTGCTGAGAGGGTGCCGTATTAGTGTAATTACTGTGGATTTCCCAGGCCCGGATTGAAGAGTCAACCCCCATTTTCAGTCACCATTGACAGGTGGATTTGCGGAAACCCGATATGGCAAATTCAATATATTAATCAAATAATTGAATTGAACATGAACTTATTTACAAAATACAACCTCCATCTCACTTAAATTTTGGCATTCAGTGTATTAGTAATAGGAATGAACACAATTCTATGACCATCCATTCAGGGTCACTGGCATGCTGGGGCACACCCCAGCTGTCACCGGGCACTCGACAGGGGACCCCTGAACTGGTTGCCAGCCAATCACAGGGCACACAGAGATGAAACAACCATCCGCGTTCACAATCACACCTAGGGACAATTTATAGTGTTCCATTAACTTGCCATGCATGTTTTTGGAATGTGGGAGGAAACTTGAGTACCCGGAGAAAACCCACTCAGGCACAGGGAGAACATGCAAACTGCACACAGGAAGGCCGGAGCTGAAATCGAAACCTGCACCTCTGTGCCATAAGGCAGACATGCTAACCAGTCGTCCACTGGGCCACCAATTCTACATCACTTTTGCAATAGGGTATCCTTGCTTAGGTACTGAAAAATAATTTGTGTGCTGTCGGCCCACATTTCATTTTTGCATTTCATTGATGAAGTTATATAGTTTTTTTTTCAATAATTTACACAATGAAATAACAAAAAAAAAAAAAAACCTAACATATTTAATTAATTGGTAATGTCATAAATAATTATCCAGTTATATAATGAAATATTATGTAATATATGAATGAAAGACAGGAACAGTTTATATTCACAGGACTTTTGATGATACGCTTGCTGGCCTACAATAAAGAAATAAAAAGTAAATATGTCCACCCTGGCTATTCTTTGCCGACCCATGACCCTGGATAATAATGATTTTATAAAGTCTTGATAAATAATTAATCAGATGTGTAAATCATTTGCAAATATTTCACATTTCCAGGCGAAGAGTAAGATCGCCAAGATCAAACCGCTTTAAAATGTTGCCATCTTTTGTCTTAAATGATCCGACTGTCACGATGAATGAACAAATAGGAGGGCAATGTAAAGGTTCATAAAAAGTCTTTTTTTTTCTTGAGCACTGTGGAGTGTTTTTATTTTTTGCCCACTTCATATTTTTTCCAAATAGATTTTGTAAATCTTAATGAACTGTATGTTCTCTCGTGAACACAGAGCTCATTTGTTATTTGCTTGGGTGGTTGATTTTAACTGCCTGTCCCGGTTGTTCGAAGCCAATCACCATGTGACTCTAATGACCGTGGTTACAGTGCAGTATTGAGCTTCGGCATTGTAATTGCCGAGATTACATAACTTGGCCATTTGCCTTCACTACAGACACAGAGCCAAGCTGCCCGTCGTTATTTATTTAGCTGTGTTGTCAGCAAAACAAGACTGGAAAACTGCTTTGTGTTAATTTGTTTTTGATTAAAGGTATTTTTGTATGCAAGGAAACATAGAGATGATACAAATACTTTACAATCATTTGCCACAAACTGCGGTACAAGTGCACCGTCGACTGGAATCTAATTCAACAGCTGTACAAAAATTCTTCCTTTAATAAGACAATAATAATTGTGTTATTTTGTGGTTGTATTGATGTAAAACTGCAGGCAGAATTTGTTCTAGGGCTCTCTACCCCTCTCATTAGATTGTGCAGGTGTCATGCGACCTTGATAGAAAAAACATCCAGCAAGTTATTTTTTGCAAAGACTTTCACGGCAAATCAATTCAATGTCGACCTCTCACTGTTATTCATCGGTCTCTCTTCCATCATATTCTACTCCCACAAGGGAGCGGCCTGAAAATAATGCCCTGTGTATTTGTTTTGATCTAGTGCATTTTTATCTCATGCTTGAATTCAATGAACAATACACCTTTTCTTTGCAGCGATGTGTGTGCGTTGGAACAGCTGGAAGCAAAGAGCGCTGCTTGCAGATCAGATCGCTTTTGTCAACAGGCATCTTTTTCCAGAAGAATTTTGCTGTTTGAAATACAAAACATGACATAAAGCTCATCCTTTCATTTCAAAATTAAGAATCCTTCAGCATGTTTGTGCGAATCAGATACGCAAATAAAATATTAGATGGCTAACTAGCGTGCAAAAAAAAAAAAATCCAGCATTGATGCTTTTTCTATACCCCTTACCCTCATTAGGGTCACAATATGGTTCAGTTGTCCCGGGTGACTTTGGACAAGAGCCAGTGGACACTCTGGACTGGTCACAAGCCAATCACAGGGCACATACAGACAAACAAGTAGACAATTTAGTATCTTTGATAAAGCAAACGTATAAATTCCACACATAAACTGTGATTCAAACCCTTAACCTGAAAACAGTGAGGCAGAACCACCAGTCCAACTTGCCATTGCGTTGTTACATTATTCAACGGAGTTGGTCAGATTTTATTTTTTTTCCGGGTCATATCCAACACCGGTGTTACATTTGCTTAGCACTTGTTGCTAGGTAGACTTTGTCTGTAATAACTACCGTATTGTGTCCCAAAGCCCAATACAAGCCATTATAAAACATGTTTAAATTTGTACCGTAACCTGAATAAGATGGCTTGACTGTGCCACACAAATACAGTTTGAATCTAAGCACTTTTAACTTTTTAAAGAAAGTTACGGTACCTTAGTTATCCAAAGTGACAGGTGAGTGGACTTTGTTAGCGCTTTTTGCTAGTTTCTGTTTTAAGGATTTAAATCGGAAAGGAAGTAAAAGACACATGTCACTTCAAGTACGTGGGAGAAATGTGGTGGCTATATGATGGGCCTGGTGGATTATATTTAATGCAAATCTCATTTATGTTCAGTAAGGGGGCTAAGCTTAGAGTTTTCCTGTCAGGCTGAGTGGCACTTATGACTCAGAGCATGAATAAATCACTACAGTTTGACCCATTTGAATACCAAATGGAGCCATACCCACCGGGTAACAACAGGCATGCTTGAACTCACAAGCTCATTTCCATGATAGGAAAAATGGCTACATGCAGACAGTGGGACAATCCCAGTCACAGTCTCATACAGAAGACTTTAAAACACCGCTGGCATGACTGCCTTTTCTTTGGCTCTAACCAGAGACATCCCGGACCGTTGCCCAATGTATCTAATCAAGAACTAATGTGACCGTGGCGTGAACTCATCGTTTCTCTGATACATCGCTATGATTTTGATTGGCCCTTTCAATGCTCCAGCATCACCTCAAGAACTGAGCCCTAATTGGGCGAGCAGGACGATGGCAACCTTCACTCACTTCCTCAACCATGCTGAAACAATTCTTTCACTTACTGTCAACTGAAGTACATTCAATTAGTAAAACAAAGAATTCGTAAATTTTTCAGTGTGTAGGCCTACATTCACTGTTTTTCTACTCGTGCAGTAAGGTTTGGCATGTATAGCGGGACGGATCCAAACTGCTTGTGGCCATGTAAAAAAAAAAAAAAAAAAAAAAAAGCCAGACACTGGTAATCTTGAGCGTTAGTCCTAATCTTAGATAAATGGGAGGGCTGTATTAGAAAGAAAATCAATCAATTAAAAAAGACATAGAAACCATGTGAGGGTTAGAGTTAAAACTCCATTCAAACTTGGATCTCCCATGTGGACTCAAGCAATTTTCCATTGCTTATTTGATCCCGCTTGGTTTTGTGTTGACACTGGTATCTTTAACATTGAAACAAATGTTTCCCAGTAAAAAAATATATATATATTGGCATAACAAACTTTTCTCCTGTTTTTGCTCTTGATAAAACATTTTAAGCTCTGGTAAGGCAGTGCAATTTTGCGCCAGGGTAGGGTTATCTGACAGTGGAAGGGCTCCGCCACTGTGGGAGTGGTTACAGCGGATTTCACTCACCACCAACCAAAGCAGCTCCACTCATTCCTTTAAAGGGGAACTCAAGTTAAACATTTTCTTTATGTTAACATGTTCTCCATGCCCACCCCCCCTCACTCTGATTAATATTGCCTTTGTGGAATATGAATTAATCAGAAAATCAAACCATTTTTATTCCTTTCAGGTGGCGGCCATTCTGCCACTTGCTGTCGCCTAAAATGATGTCACATTTGCTCAGGGCTCATTATTTTCCCCGTTCTTTTGTCCCTTCACAGCAGACAAAACAAACAACATCACGTTGTACAATGCCATGAGATGGTTGGGGCTCGATCACAACAACACATGCTCATGATGTGTCAGACAGCTGGTTTCCACCTGCCATCAGCATTTGTAAGCCTGTCCCAGAGAGGATGTCCCCTCTTGTCTGAGGAGCCGATGAATTTTTAAACTCCATGTTTGTCAGGATGTGAGGACTGACAAGAATCACAGCACAGGGAGGACGGGAGAGAAATGTGTCTGTCAGAGTCAGAGGTTGGTCACTGATACCTGCAACTCATTAGCCCCTTTTGCACTGCCTGTAAAAAAAAATATATTGCATTTTTCAGCCTGGGCAGCCCGGTGGTCCAGTGGTTAGCCCGTTGACCTCACAGTGCAGAGGTACCGGGTTCAATTCCAGCTCCGGCCTCCTTGTGTGGAGTTTGCATGTTCTCCCTGGGCCTGTGTGGCTTTTATCCGGGTACTCAGGTTTCCTCCCATATTCCAAAAACATGCTTGGCAGGCTGATTGAACACTCTAAATTGTCCCTAGGTGTGAGTGTGAGCGCGGATGTTTGTTTGTCTCTGTGTGCCCTGCGATTGGCTGGCAACCGGTTCAGGGTGTCCCACGTCTACTGCCCAAAGACGGCTGGGATAGGCTCTAGACACTTGTGAGGATAAGCGGATCGGGAAATGGATGGATGGATTTTTCAGCCTCTGTATTTTTCAGAGTGACCGCTGTGTGACACAGGATGGATCATTTAGCGTACAGAAGTAGCGCCACAGCTGTGACGGAGGTTGGGGAGCCTCTGTGTAGAAGGAATGCTTGAAAGGCAGGACGGATTTTGATTGGAAACCCAGATTTCTCTTCCCCTCGCCCAGCATCGTTTGAAACTACTGTCACTGTCCACCAAGAATGTTTAATATCACACCAGATGCCGGGACTGACATTTTCACACATCTAATGGATTGAGGGGTGTCGTTTTGTGTCGTGAAAGTGCAGCCATTGAACGCAGTTGCTGCAATACTCTGCTTCGCTGGCTTCTTTGTATAAGACAATGCAGATAAATGACAGGTCATCCTTTATGATTCTGATATCGCGATATTGCATTGTTTTGTTAACAGCGGTGCCAGAAAGAGAAAGCATAAGACTGACGATGATAGCACATCTTCATTTAATGTAAGCATTTTGTAATAGCTGCTCAAATGAATAGCTTTCAGCCAGAAAATAGGTATTTAACAACACCTGACAAAGGCCATGTGTCCCATAACTCCAGCTTTACAATGTTACAGCGTTAAGGGTACATTATGTGATTTTCGTCCAACCATGGGCCTCCAATACCAACCCCAAAATTGAGCCCAAGAGTACTCGGTAATCAGTTCTGACATGTTTTCTTCTTCCACAGCTCCACCTCCAGAATGACAATGTCAATAAATATAATTTTAACAATTGCAATGGGACAAGCTGGATAAATGATGAACATCAGTTACTGACCATTGTTGAAAGAGGGGAACTATTTAGTTTGAGATGAGTTTAGCAAGAAAACACAGCCAAAGTGGGCATTTATGACCAGTAGGTGCTCCTTGTTGGAAGTGAAGTAAACAAGCTATGCTAAAATGCGGCGTATTATCAATATTATGATTTGACTGAAAGGAGCATTTGGGAGACCATTTTGGTCCCTCTGCTGCAGTGAAAGGCATGCTTTATGCGTTCACCAAAGCTGGCTCTTGTGTTGTTTGTTTCCTTAAAAGGACTTTTACTAATTAGGCTCATAAGAGCTATAACACAGCCTCACAGGGTCACTTTGAAGAGCAGTTTTATTGGCTTAACGAAGTGAAGCGCCCTAAAAATAAAATCTGTCTTGCAGCTACAAATAATCCTGAAGCAGCATATACACGAAAACAGCCCGTTCAGACGTTTGGATGTACTTTTTTTTTTCAGCATCCATCCATCCATCCATCCATCCATCCATCCATCCATCCATCCATCCATCCATCCACTTTTTATACTTCTTTTCCAGGCACACAAACCATGCAGCGATCACCAGTTCACAAAATAACAGTTTGGATGGGACATTGAGTGATCATTTATAGTACGTGGCATGAGAGTCAGCTATGTGAACCACTACCCTACTGATGGCTGAAAATATCTGCATGTTGATAATTAATTGCAAAATTACAATTTACCTTTAAAGGGCCAATTTTGAAGCATCTGTGCATTGACATGGATCATCAATCTGTGCAATATATTTTATTGAAAGGCATCTCCTTTTATTTCGGGATCTGCCCAGTTCCTTTTTCATTTTTGTTGCCAATGGGAGGTGGATATTACATATCAGCTCCTGAAGCTCAAGAAAACAAGTCAATGAGATGCTTCTGGGGTCCGCCCTCAAGTACACGGCAAATAACTGAAATCTCATCACTTACAACTTTTGTCTGTGATTGATTGTCTGTTAGTCTATTTTGTTACGTTTAACGTGACAAACTTTGAGTTTTTGAAAGCGATCTTCTGCAGCGAAATGAATATAATAAAACCAATGATCGTAACCCGGTACATTTTCAGCAAAGACGAGCAGTGTTTTGAGACAGACTGAGAAATATTTAATACAAGCGGCAGACGAAAGGAGGTTACCCAGCCCACTTCTCCCCCTCTCGCCCAAATAATACCCCTCAGAGAGCAGACTACTAAACACCATCAGCCAGCCTCCAGCACATCAGTCGTGCCATATAAGGACAAATCTGGGTGGGCTAGGAAAATTCCATCACTGGCTTTGCATTTCCTTCCTATCGCAAATTCTCTCCCCGACTGGTTCTTAACACTCCAGCATGTCTTTATTCACCTGCTTCCCAAATGGGACAACACGACCTCTCCTTCCCACCTAAGCTTGGAGCGTTTTATTTCACACATTGGCAATGCTTAGAGTATTGACAGAAAAAAGACGGAGTAGATACTTCAACAATAACATCTCCTCCAGCAGGAAAAGAGAAGGACTTCTTTTAGAAATACTGTCAAGGACAAAGAAGTGTTTTTTAACAAGAGGTGCTATCCAGAGAGCCTTTATGGATACAGCTGCCTCTCCAGCTCTTCACACACTCATTGAAAGTGTCTGAAAAAGGTACTGATGCTCCAAACAGAGTGTGCACGGGGCCTGTCATTATCTTTCGGATGATTTTTTTCCCCCACCCCCTTGCCTGCTCAGACACATGCAGGCAAATGTTTCTGTGCCAGAATCAAAATATAATGTGATTCTCATGCACAGCCAACAAAGAGTTGTTGTCTTTGTTCATGGCAGCGCGTGAGGGAGGGGTGAACAAGGATGGAGGATGGGTGAGACTTTGCACTTTTTAGCACAAAAAGAGCTGAGAAGCAAAATTTGCCTCACTAATCATCCACGTATTTAATGTCTGTTAAAGCCCAAGCTGCATGTTCTTCATCTCCTCCCCGCCAACTCAGGTGGGTCGAATGCTATTTAAGATATTAGCAGCTGCAGATTAATGCATCTCACAGCAGCAAAAAAAAAAATAAAATAAAATAATAATAATCTAATCAGTGCGTTTTTGAACCACGGATTGAACCACCCATTTTGGGGTAACAGTCTACACTACGGGTGTCAAAGTCAAGGCCCAGGGGCCAGATCTGGCCCGCCACATCATTTTATGTGGCCTGCGAAAGCAAATCAAGTATGTCAAGTTCCATGGTGATTGCTAAAATCTGAACCAAATTTTCAAATTGTCATATGTAATCCACAATAACGGTCATTATTCTTGACTTCTGATTTTAGAAACTAGTTATTCATCAATTTGTTTGCACTGTGTATGTAATATGTGGAGATGATTAACCATGTATATGGTTTCCCAAAATTCATAACGGCCCTCCAAGTCAAACCGTAACTAGAATGTGGCCCCGCGACAAAAATGAGTTTGACACCCCTGGTTTACACACACCTGAGTACTTACAGAAATAATATCAATAAAAATACGGGATTAGCTATTTTGATTGAGTTTCTGCTCCTCTGCACCACATTTTAAATAGAATGCACAACGTACAACATTGACTACTGTGCACTTTCTAAAAACAACACACTAGGTACATGAATGATATAAATCAATCCCATAAAGACGGATAAAAACTGGCAGGAGAACAATCAAGGTACAGGCTTCAAACTATGTTGCAACCCCATGCAATCAATTCAACCCCCGCAAAGCTTATAAGCTTCAATTTGTGTCGAGAGCTGCTGATTCAACTCAACTGTGGGCTTGCAGCTGTTGTGTTGTTTTGCTGGGTTGGATTTCTTTGGATGGTAAGGTGAGACTGTTGCAGGGTCCACACATTGGCAACATTTGTCAACTGAGAGGCTTAATGCCTGCCAGAGGGCACGGAAGTTAACAGGAACAGTATACCGGCGACTTTATCAGCATGGTGCAAAAGCTGTTACATTTCCAGGGGCAAGCATTTGCTGTAGCTACATCCCAGAACAGCCTCAGGCTGTTTTGATCCACGCCTATTAAGATGGGGCTTAATCAGATCGGCAAAGAAAGAGAGCTCGCTGGTCTTAGGAGTAAAAGTATTTATACACAAGGGAAACACGATGTTCTTTTCACTTATATGAAAGGAGTGTTTGTAATTCGTGTTGTGGCAAGATCCATCCCCTCCCAACTTAGCTCAGGAGGCCTGACGAGGAAAACGACGCCTTGTCTTTTGCCTCAAAAGAGTGCGAAGCTGCAAAATGATGAGAGGCCGAGTGAGAGGTAAAGCAGGGGACACGCGTTTGTGTCTAACTCCTTTCCCCAGATGGCCATGTGGCAGGACCTGTGTGATCAGAGATCTAATAAAGAGGCAGATATGCTGCGGCTCCTTTCCTGGAAGGGAGTCGTTGCCATGGCAGCCGCACCCCTCGCATCGCAGGTTAATAGTGGGAAATTAGAATTTGCTTCTCACACACCAACTTTGAGCTGCACCTGAGGCATGGGCCAGCATTACACACAAGAAGAACACCACAGTTCTGGAGTACAAGCAGGAAAGCTGGGCTCACTTTTGGTACGCATTTTTTTTTTTTGTCTTGGGAAGGGTACCAAAACAGCTCATCTGCAATACCCATTTTACCACTTTTGTGGTGTTCATTTCATGGCGAGACTGCCAACGAGCACAGCATGAGGCAGAAATGAAGTGGCTATCGTCAATGTTGGGTGTACTGTATACCTCACGTTGCTGTCATATACTGTTACACACCATAATAATAAAATAAATAATTTATAAGTATAAATAAAATAATTTGAATTTACTCAATTTCATTCCATCAAGTAAGTGGTTGCGCAAAATAAAATCTGGATCCAGTTTTTTTTTTTTAGTAGACTATGCATCAACTTCAAAATATGTCTGGAACCAGGTGATTTTATTTTGTGCACCCACTCGGCGAAATAAAAATGAGTAAATCCACCATTTTCACTTTACAATTATGTTTAATCAATCATTTACTTCACCCCCCAAAAATTGCTATTTAATTTTGATGGAACTGATTTGAATGCCATCAATATATAGCAGCTGAAAGGTGTACTTTCATGGCTGACGGGCTTCCTTCTGCAACAAAGCATTACGCGCGCCAATTTTCATCAAAACGGATCCACTCAAACGTCTTCAACGTCATAATTTTCACTTGTCAAAAAAACATTCAGACTCTCAAACTGGAGGCGACATAATCATAGACATACAGACAAGAAGAAGTTTTCAATCTGATCTTGACTTAAAAGAAGGATTGCTGTGAAGAGGGACGATATTTCCTCTATTTTGATGACGGCACTGCTTTAAAGGTCAGCAACTTTATCGTTGCATGTGCATCTTTTTGCTTCACCGCTCATTTATTCAGGCTTGTGTCATGAAGTTTGCCTTGTCTGCATGTAGATGTCATGGCGGTTTAAAACAAATGGGAGAAAAACACAGTGTGTTTTGGAAAAAACAAGTCCAAGAAATTTGCACATGCCACTTTTTTCGGTTCACTCTCAACTGCTTTTCTTTTTTTCTCTGGCTACACCGTGGACGAAAACAGCAACCGGGATGCTCCCAAAGCTACGGCTCAGACAGTAAATGATAAAACGCTGTCATTTCTCTGCTCCCCTTAGAGATGAGGAAGCAGAGGAGGAAGAAGCCAAACAAGTGACAGCTCCAAGAGAAAAAGACATTTCTCTCTCGTGCTTTCTGTTTGAAGGTACATGTGCTCTCACTCCTTGTCTTATCTGGCCCGAAATCTGTTCACTGTCACATTATGTCAGCCTGCCTGTTTTGCTCGTCCATGGACACCGAACACCACAAAAACTACACTGCCCACAACACTTGGACTTAATAACTGTCACCTTAATGCAACAAACATTGCTGAGAGAGGTCGCGAGCAACTTGTTTTTTTTAAAAGAGAAAAGCAAAAAATGACAACAGTGGAAACGGTGCCAAAGTACGAGTCATTGACGTGCAAACATTGAAAAGACATTAATTGCAAAATGTCATGTATAATGATGCAGACTAAAATCTTTCGCTAACTTCTCCTACTCTTTGCCAATCTCCTCGCGCTGTCCAACACACACGCAGTTAAACGCAACGTGACGGTTTTCAAAAGACTAAAATGTGTAAAGCACTTCCCAAAACAGCTTCATGTCAAAAGTATCGACATGAAGCCGTTGCTGAGCGTGTAGACATATGAACGGTATGTCCATGGTCGTCATGGCTGCCAGGCATCTAACCCAATAAATGTTTCATTCCAACCAACAATTTGGTTACCTTCATCAGAAATAACCCCGAATTTTGCCCCGACATAAACAATCAATAAATTGAATTAATGAAATAACCAAACTGTTTTTCGACGATAGGCTCCATCTCACCTGTGACCCAAATGAGGACAGGCGATCGAGAAAATGGATGGATGGACGCACCTTTATTATCCTTCCATTCATCCATTTTCAACACCGTTTATCCCGAACGGGGTCACGGGGAGTTGCCGGAGCCTATCCCAGCTGACTTCAGGTGGAAGGCAGACTAGATAAGATAAGATAACCTATATTAGTCCCACACTGGGGAAATGTGCCCTAAACTGGTCAACAGTCAGTCGCAAGGCCCATAAAAAGACAAACGACCATTCACACCCCCATCCATACGGTCCCTGAGTGGGAACCGATCCCACACAAGTCAGGCGAGTGTACCACTACACCATCAGCGACTGCACCTTTATTATTCATTCATTCAATTTATTTGTTCATTACCATCACAAGGCATCCACACAGGTAGGCCAGATTTGATATTTGTACTTCAAAGCTCACAACTGCATGCAGGCGTGCTCAGCAATTGGGCAAGATATCAATCAGAATGTTATTGATAGAAATGTGTCTCTGATAAGAGCCTCCCCTCAATAAATTCCTTGTCCCTTGAAGCCTGATACTAGCTGCGGTTTAGTAAATAGACTTTGCAGCCTATAAAACGCTACTGATTCTGCACTGGATCGGCACGTGTTCCCAAGTGTCCCTTGTGCTAAATTGATTATTCCCAAACAACAAAGCTTTATTTACATCTTGTTTATTTACAGTCGTTATTTTAGTTATTTAAGTTATATCCATTTTCAAACCCAACAATATAAAGCTGTATTGAAAATATTGGAATGACATTTACGTTACTGTTCACCGCAAAGAACCTTGAGCAAAGAACCTTGTCATGTAAAAAAAAAAAAAAAAATCAATAAAATGAACATTCAAACAAGGACATTTACTCCATGCAACTCTATTGGCTCCTCGAGTTAGTCGCTCCGCTAAACCTCCCTAAATAAATTGTCATGCTAGGACGGAGATAGGGAGGGACTTTGTGTTCCCATGGTGTCGGGTAGAGAGAGCAGATGGTGAGGCTGCACTGGTGCCGGTTTCGGTGTCGGTGTCGGACGAGTCTCAGTGCGGCTGACCTGCAGCAACCAGACGCTCGTCACTGCCATCTCGCCTAAAGGGGGATCTCTTGCTCTGATTTCTGTGTTGACAACTTGCTGAAATTTGCGCATCTCGTCGTGCAATATCGTCATCGTCAGTGTGGAGGAGCTGCGGATGGTGCACGGGTCGAACATCCTTCTTTTCCAGCGCTTCGTATGGTGAGACCAATGCGCGTTATTTATGCTCAGAAATATCGAAGGTAATAGGTAAACCTTGGATAAAGTTCCTAATTTTTATTCCTCTGTTTTGTGAACACACGGAGGGGAAAAAAAAAAGATCAATTTTTCACAAGGCGTCTTATGGTGGTCCTCGTGCGGCGCATCAACGCTGCACATAAAAAATAAATAATTTCACATTGCCACCGACACAATCGTCTATTTGGTAAAAACGCGTTATATGGAATAGCGTGAGGGGAAAAATACATTTGTTGTGAAAGTATGCAGTCATCTGCTGCAATATGTACACTGGGTGAAAGTCCATCAAACATTTTTTCAAGGACGTGATGTGTCGATATGATTGTGATGAAGGTTTGTGTTCAGAGGGAGCAAAACAAAGAACGTGCGACTGCAGTGTTACTCAACGTTTAGACTGTTTACTCAATGGAGCAACTTGAATGGATTAAGTTGTAACCGATTGTTGTTGTCTTGACAATATAAGTGCACTTGACTGTGATGACACCAACAATGCACGAACTGCAGTGTCAGAGTGCCGCCGAAACAATCGACCCAACAACTATGCTGACCATCAGAACGATTTGCATGCCCACGAGAGCAGACTGTGGCTTGGCTCCAGATTTTGTTGGCAGATGTGAGAGCGCTGAATACTGAAGAGAGTGTGCAGACGCTGGGGGTGTACATTGTTAGGGGAATCACCTTTGTCAAGAACTCCATTGTTTCATTAGCTGCGTTGCACCTGTTACTAAAACCAACATCACCAAAAAAAAAAAAAAAGGCAGATTACAAACTCAGCGATTGATTTCGAATTACAACAAGAGAAATGTGATGAATTGTTTCATCATCTATAGACTGTCAAGTACAACCGTACAACTTTGTGGTGTTTACTTTGTCTAGATAACAAAAGGAGACCCACATGTCACCGCCCATGATAGGGGGCCTTAACCCAGTAGTCACAATGTCCAATGTCCTTGGGAAACAAAGGAACTTTTTGCTGTCTGCGTGTTGCCGTGTGTTTGTTGGGTCATTGTGCTGAACTGCGCCGGTTGTTGGGATTGAGTTGAAGGAACAAATGTTGTGGAACACGGTGAGGTTTTGTTATCAACGTCAACAAAAACACGGTGACAGAAGAAAGAAGAACAGAAGAAAACACGCTGTACACATGAGCACGGAATTAATTGTCTGACGTGCTAGTGTATAATAGAGAAATAAGTTTTGAGACTTCACTTTGATGTTTCATCTGACAAAAAAAAAAATGAAGATGTGATGAGTGGAGCAAAAAAAAAAAGTCAAGATTTTGAGCAAGTGTTTATTCTGACTCAAACATGGTTAATTGTACATATGCAGACATGCTACGTTTAAATTTTAAAGGGATCTGAAACACATACAGTTGTTGCAATGTACGCTCCTTTAGTTTCATGGCATAGTATTTTCATTTCGGTCCATCTGTCCTGCCCTATGACCTTCCTGCTTCAGCAGAGCTGTGCATCCGCTCCCTCCTTTTGGACCAAGAGGACATGCATCTATATCTCCGGCTCAGCTCTGCAGCTCTGCCATCAGCAGCTGCACCAAAGCCCTGTGTGATGTGAAGTGAAACTCTTGCATACTAATAGAGCACCAATAGGATGTCTCAGGGCGGCTGGAGCAGAGACCAAATAGTGAAAACATCAGGCGGCGCGGCTCAGTTCATCCATGATTCTGGAGCAAAACCACCCTGAAAACCGCTACGTTGTATGCCCTTATTAATTATGTCCATTATGGGTTTGCGTTACAATAACATTCTCATGAACAAACTCTTTGGCAAATCCATTCAGCCCACTTTGGAGCATTAATGGCAGTGTTCGCATTTGGTTATGAAACACACGATGGTGGCATGGGCGTTGTCATGGTGACGGCATGCTAGTGGGCCTGTGTGCGGTTGCTGATCCAGGAAAGGCTGTTTATATTTGGTGGCCAGTGAAAAGGCTGCTTAGAATCAGGCTAGTGGAGGCAGCACCGCAAGAAAAGGGAGGCAGTGTTCAATCATATCTGGGAGATTCCACCTCCTGCAAAATCTGGTTGCACCAGTACGAATAAATGACCAGATGAACATCATAGCAAGCCGTGAGTGCTAGTTTGTGGAACCTGTTTTGGAAAATTCCGAATAACTTATAATATCGCATTTGTACATTACGGATGGCATGAATCAGAGCAGCCTCATTACATCCGCATAATTAATCTAGGCTGTCTTGTGACGTGGTTATTATTTGTGACCGAAGAGGCATCCTACAGTTAGGTTTGTGGATGGGTAGTTGGATTAAAACCTCATAAGGATCGGCTAAGCAAAGAAAATAAATCCCTCCTGCTGGAGCCTTCAATTCAAACAGTCGGTTGGATAATGTCAAGCTGTTGAGGGATTTTGCTGCTTCTTCTTGGTGGTTTGTGATTGTATGCATATCCTAAAATGCGAGGTAAAAAGTATTCTGTCAAAGTATCGCAGTGCAGTTCAAAAAATATATCATGGATGCAACTGAGTAAACTGTATTGGCTTGACAATGCCACATCTGTCCGCCGCTTCAGCCTGCAGAATTAATAATGGCTTCTCGGGATACAGTACAGATGCTGCTGCGTAGGCAGGGAGGGAATTAATCTCAGACCTAATCTCTCTCTTCCCTCAGAACAAGAGTTCACAAAGGTGTTATTCCAGCAAAGCCATTCTTACAGCCTTTTGCCAGATTAGTGCTTCACTCTCGGAGAAATCATCCTTTGGGTTCCCACGTCTCCAGGATTGATATTCTTGTCAGGCGACGAGACAAGCGTGAAGATGTGCTCTTCTTCCTCACGTTGCACATGAAAAGAAGTTTGTCTCATCAAATCAGATTCATTCTTATTGACATCCAGTAACACGTCATTATGTTGTTGTGATATGTGAATGGATTGAGGTCCGAGATGTCAACTACACTAAAAGGGACTTCAGAGAGGTGCTACGTTGGTGCTTGTTCTGTCGGGCAACGTGTGGGCAAATCTATTATTGCAAACCATGGAATATGGTTTCTCCAGAATCTTAATTTTTCATTGCCTTGAACAATTCTCTGCTTACAAAGCTGTGACATTGGGGGAAGGGCCTTTTCTCTTCCAGCAGTGCACAAAGAAAGGGCCAGAAGCCATGTTTCGATGTGTTTTGTGTGAAGGAACTTGAACCTCACCAAACACCTTTGGGGTGAGTTGGAGCAAAGACTGTGAACCAAAAGGTCCTCTCAATGGTCCAACACCTTGTCAGCTCTGACCTCACAAATGCTCTTCTGGATGAATGGACCCACAGTTCCAAAGAAACACTCCAACATAGTGTAAAAAAGTCTTTCCAGAAGAGTGAAAGCTGCTATAACAGCAAAGGGTGAACCTATTCCATAGTTTCATCTATTTTCATGTCCTGTGGTGTAATGGCCAAGACTCCCATTAAGTACGAATGTGCTGCAGTGATTATGAAGCAAGCCATCAGCGAAATGGACCAAATGTGCCCAGCAGTGCTTCCTTGGATCAACAAGGTCATAGCAGCACAGAGAGAAGGAGGAAAAGAGAGGGGGGAGGGGGCGGGGGGAGCGAGGAAGCGAGGGAGAGAGGAAGGAATGGATTTAGACACCCACAGCGCTGCCAGGTTGCCGAAAACCTGACTCCAGGTGTCAGTGATTCATGGCCTCAGCATGACAATAACAATTATTCTGGCTATCTTTGAGAATTTCATATCTGAGCAGCACAAACACACATCGCAAGAGCGATGCCATTGCAGTTACACCACGATAGCTCACGACAACAGGCACGCGGTCTAATCAATCAGGTTGAAGAACCTAAAGCCTCATTAAAGCGAAGTTGAGGTTGATTCACTTGGCATCTTCAGTAATATAAGAAGGATGTCCAGGAAAGCTGCCGGATGTACTTAGTAGGTGAGTTATGATCTATGGTTGAGAATGAAGAAGTTCTATGTAGAGACAGGCGAGCTGATACAAAGCAAGTGTTCTTATTCTAATAGTGAAAACAAACAGAATCTGTTTTGATGAGTTGCACAAACATTATGTAAATTACACTGAAAAAATGGCTATTTTGTCTCAATTTACTCACAAATTGACTTACCGGTATTAATTGTGAAATCGGCCTTTTTAGTTGAACACAAAGTCCACATATCCATATTTCACCGCTCATATACAGTATGCACACTGTAATGGATGTACATGTAAACAAATGACTGTATGTGCACACTTGTGTGTGTGTGTGTGTGTGTGTGTGTGTGTGTGTGTGTGTGTGTGTGTGTGTATGTGTGTGTGTGTGTGTGTGTGTGTGTGTACACTCGAGATGATACGACTGTAAATGCTACTACACTCGAGGTCATGCAAGGAATTTATTAACGACCATTACTCATGGACACATCCTGCAGCAGAATTACCGTATTATAATGTTTGTTTTTTTTTTTTTGTCTGCCTTGTGACTAATCACAAATGTACAAGCTTTAGCCTCTCAATTCCCGAGGGAAATATCTGGCTCTTAATCCATTATGTCCACTGTTTATAGTCCGATCTGATGGTGTACAGTAAGTCTTTAGAGGTATTTCCCTGTAAATGTGTGTCACGACCTACACTGCACACTGTTTTTTTTGTGTGGGTGCACAGTTGATATGAAAAGTCAACATACCCCTGGTCAAATGCCATATTTTTGTAAGATAGCGAAGGAAATGAATACAAACAATTGAGATAAAGCTGGTGCCGTTGTGTGTACATCCTCTTAAAATTCGTAATTTATGAGTGTTTTTAATGAACCAATCACTTTCAAACTCATGTTAAATGTTACCATCTTTTTGGACTTTCTCTGAGCAAAAGAGATTATGCAAATAGAAACAGTGATGTCATGTTATTGCAGAAAGATCGAGACACATACGAAGGATCCAATCAGCTCTCGTGTCATCAATCCACTGCGCACATTGGGAGCACATTTGCATTTTAGTGAAGCTTATTTTGTCTGTGCAAAAGAATCTCTGAGAATTTACATGCAGTTTCCAAAGGAAGTGTAATTTCTAGCATGCTTTAAGAATCAAGATTTGATTTGACTATTCAGTGTGGTAGTGATTGAAGTCCAGAGGGTCAACACAATTACAAAATAAAATCACCTTTTTTTATCCCTCTGTTACTTCCACTTCTGAAAGTATTTGCAAACTTTACTAGATAAATCTGCACAATCTGATATATTGTAATTACTCGATTTAGATGGACATAATTGAAGGTGATGCATGTTGCACTAGTTTGCAGGAGTGTACGACGGCATGGTACTCTATTATGCTAAATAAGAAGTACCGTAAGCTACATACACGATCAAAATATGAGACACACCTCATCAAATGTGTAGTGGCGTCTTCAACTCTACAAACTACAATAGCAAAACTAAATATTGTAAATTGATAACACTCCGAAAACAAAACATATATAATACATAATTATTTTTTCATACAGCTCTTATATTAGATCTCAAACCCAAATTGCCTACTTGTGGTTGGATAGTATTCTGCTTCTTTTACTTTCAAAATTGGTTTCTCCTCGCACGTCTTGCCTTTGCCCGAGCATGGATTAGGACACGCTGCCCAAAGCACAGCGCTGATATGTGAAAAATGTTGACGCGTCATATTTTTATGACTTTCTGTCATGAGCCCGCATCATGAGCAAGGAAGTGATTAGCAGTGAAGAGCACACATTCTGTGTTTATTAAGCCTGTTGTGTAATGGGCTCAAAGCCATAGCTGCTGACTGTGCCAATCAAACACACACACACACACACACACACACACACACACACACGCACACACGATCACTGACTTTAGGCTGATATGCGCATCATCTAAAGTCCACAAAAAAAAAATCTCGTGAATCTCTCTAGAATTTGGCTGCGAAAAAAATGTGAAAACCTCATCATCTGAGATACAGTACTGTTAAATAAAAGTGTTCTTTTTTGGAAACAGAAGGAATGTAAATTCAGCTGCTAGATATATCTATTACAAAATGTTCTGCTAATTAGTTGTTTGCGGCAGCCATGCACAGGCGGTTAAAATTGCGGCCTATAACTAAAGGGATGCTTGATGCAGTTGCTGCGTTGTTTTCTTACTTCAGTTATAATTTGATGATGAAAAAATGCTTTTAGTAACTTCATCAGTTCTTATTTGATTACCGGTACTAAAAGATGCTTTGAGTGTTAATCTCGGTTTTCTTGCGGTTTTTCAACGTTCTTCTATATTTGTCTCCTTTAGGTGTCCGTCTTGGGACGAGAAAAGGAAAACATCTGAGGTCGAGAGCCGATGTTCTTGAGGATTCTGTCCGCACAGAGTTGATTTTGGATTAGAAGAAGGCATTCATGAGGATTGCTGGCCACAAAGGAGACTAATGCTGAAGATTCCCTTCAAGCCTTTACTTCGACGACTGCCTCTCATCTAATCGTTGTTTGAGCAGAGAGCAGACAACATGACGCTGGGTTGCCTGCCTTGGCCTCCTCTACTTTGGTTGAGCATGGCCTTACTTCTAGCCTCTCAGTGGCCCGTACAAGCCACAGACTGTCCTCATTTGTGTGTATGTGAGATCCGACCTTGGTTTACCCCCCAGTCAACCTACAAAGAGGCGACAACTGTGGACTGCAATGACCTGAGGCTGACACGCATCCCGATCAACCTTTCAACAGACACGCAAGTGTTACTGCTCCAAAGTAACGCCATCTCTCACACTGGGGGTGAGCTGGAGGCCCTGCAAAACCTGACAGAGTTGGACCTGTCCCAGAACAACTTCAGCTCTGTGGAAGCTGTCGGCCTCAAAAGCATGAACCATCTTACCACCTTGCATCTGGAGGAGAACCAGATCAGTCAGCTGCAGGACAACTGTTTGGGAAATCTCTCGAGCTTGCAGGAGCTCTACATTAACCATAACCTCATAAACTCCATCTCCTCTCGGGCATTTGCCGGTCTGCACAATCTGTTGCGCTTGCACCTAAACTCCAATAAGCTTCATGTCATCGACAGCCGCTGGTTTGCAGAAACTTCTAACCTCGAGATCCTCATGATTGGAGAAAACCCAGTCATTGGTCTTTTGGACATGAATTTCAAGCCTCTCGGAAGTTTGAGGAGTTTGGTTCTGGCTGGCATGGATCTGATTGATGTTCCTCCCAATGCATTTGTAGGCTTGGACAACCTGGAGAGTATATCTTTCTATGACAACAAACTGGTCAGAATCCCTCAACTGGCACTTGAGAAAATGCCCAATTTGAAATTTTTGGATTTAAACAAAAATCCAGTTCACAAAATCCAGGAAGGAGATTTCAGAAACATGTTTCATCTCAAAGAATTGGGAATCAACAACATGATGGAGTTAGTGTCGATTGATCGCTACGCTCTGGACAACCTCCCAGAACTGACCAAGTTAGAGGCCACAAACAACCCCAAACTGTCTTATGTCCACCGCCTGGCCTTCAGGGACATGCCTTCCCTGGAGAGCTTGATGCTCAACAATAACGCTCTCACTGCTCTTTACCAGCATTCAGTAGAGGCCTTGCCGAACCTTCGTGAGATCAGTCTGCACAGCAATCCGTTGCGTTGTGACTGTGTTATTCAATGGATGAGTTCCAACAAGACCTCTGTACGCTTCATGGAGCCCTTGGCCATGCTTTGCACCTCCCCGCCAGAACTCAGGGGCCAGCATGTTCGAGAGCTAAGATTGGTAGAAAACTCCGAGCAGTGCATCCCACTGATATGCCAAGACACCTTCCCCGGCCACCTCAACCTAAATCTTGGCATGAGTGTCAGTCTGGACTGTCGGGCCATGGCTGAGCCAGAGCCTGAGATCTACTGGGTGACCCCACTTGGAAGCAAAATCTCGACGGACACTGTGTCGGAGCACTACCACCTGAGCAGCGAAGGGACTCTGTGGCTGTCCCATGTCCAGGTAGAAGACTCCGGACATTACACCTGTGTGGCCCAGAACATCGAAGGGGCTGACACGCGAGTTGCCTCAATTCGAGTGAACGGAACCATGCTTGACAGTGCTCAGGTGATGAGAATTTATGTGAAACAGACAGAGTCCCACTCCATCCTTGTCTCTTGGAG
The DNA here is from genome assembly GCA_901007745.1 of Hippocampus kuda. Lineage (NCBI taxonomy): Eukaryota > Metazoa > Chordata > Actinopteri > Syngnathiformes > Syngnathidae > Hippocampus > Hippocampus kuda. The sequence continues at coordinate 10,645 of CAAKHF010006745.1, read as the reverse complement.
AGTCAACTCCAATGTTATGTCCTCCAATATCAAATGGGCCTCAGCCACCATGAAGATCGACAACCCGCACATCACATATACGGCACGTGTGCCTGTGGATGTTCACGAATACAATCTCACTCACCTCCAGCCAGCCACGGAGTATGAGGTATGCCTCACCGTCTCCAACGTGCACCTGCAGACGCACAAGTCTTGTGTAAATGTCACAACCCGTAGCACCACCTTCGCCCTGAACCTGTCAGAGCAGCATCCGAGCGCTGCCGTGCTAGCAGTCATGGCAACCGCGCTAGCCTTCCTCAGTCTGGCTACTGTCGGCATCTACACGGCCCGCAGGTGGAAGAGAAAGAACTATCACCATTCCTTGAAGAAGTACATGCTTAAAACCTCCTCCATCCCTCTCAACGAGCTTTACCCACCACTCATCAACCTGTGGGAGGCTGACGGAGAGAAGGACAAAGATGGCAGCGCGGAGGGAAAACCGTCTCCTGTTGATACCACACGTAGCTATTACATGTGGTAAAGATGTAGCAAGGAGGCCTGGTCGCCTCATCAGCAGCACAAACGGATAAAAACTTCGGACATTTTGGTGGAAGAGTCACCAAGTTGTTTTGTGGGCTTTGCTGATATGTAGCAGAGTGAAAACGAAGGGGGATTTTTAGTAGTAGAGCGTATCGCGCTGATTCTTTCTATTTCTTGTTTTGTCTTCAAGGAAGCAGCTGTATTTAGCTTCAATGTTACTTTAGTTGCTATACTGTATCTGTTGTGCATTTCTAACTCACTTTTACTTGGGTTAATAATACTGCAGCAGTGGCGGGGGGTTTGACTCTTGTGGCAGCATTAGTAATGAGGAGTCTTTCTGTTTTGTAAAACAGGTCAACCAATATGTGCACCAATGTGCAGTTTGTTTAAACTTCAATAAATAAAAGCTGACAGCGGGTTTTAGACGTGTTACATTGTCTACTGAATGTTAGCGACTGTGCAGTAATGTTGTATCAACTATACCATTCAACTTTTGGATTTAAATGATAATAAAAAAAAAGACAACAGTACTTTAGTTTGGAGATATGTGTGATGTCAAATGCTAGAAATACAACTGTTGGTTAGAATGCTTCTTTTTTTTAAATTGATTTTTCAAACCAGGAACGTTATAAGGTTTTACCGGTACTCTTTTCCTCATAGATATCACGGGGATGTACTTTATTTTTGCTGATTGGTTAGTTTATTTTCCACATGTAATATGTTACATTGAAAATGCCAAAATAAATACTTTGATAATTCTTTTGCATATTTGGTCTTTGTTTCCCATCACATTTCAGTTTCACTTTAGGCCGACAGATTGAGCACAGAACATGCTGCCGGTTCATTGATTTTAACCTCACAAAGATGATATAGATGAATTATTATGGCAATTATTCATCACAGATTTTCAGAAGATGAACAACATTTTATAAGAAAATGTTTGTAGTTCCACAGTCTCATTTACTGTATGTAGCTTATGGTTGGTCTTTCCTAACCTTTCTTACTTGTAAAGTATTTCAGTAAATACTTCAATGTCAATGCTCAAAAGTTTCCCGTCTCCCTCAATGACATGAGAAAATGTACTCTGTTATAAATACAGTAGCGATGTTACCTTCTTGCTAAATGTTTGGAGACATATAGACAACTGTGATTACAAAATTAGGTTTTAATTTATTTTTCATAAAAATTAAAGAAAAAAATACATTAAATCATTTGGTCAAGTTGACACACTGAAACTTGCTCTAAAAGTTTAAAATAATAATAATAACAAAAAGGTTAAAGGTTGTTTGAAGAAGCCCAATCAGCAATCCATAAAAACAATGTGAAGCAGGAGCTCAAGTGGAAGTCAGCGTGTCTCCTGAGAGATGCAACGAAAACCAAGATTGGAAGAAGAGCTCTGCGCAGAGTTCTGGCTTCGCGCAGCACAGCGGTACCGGTAACAGTATGACTGAGGGAGGGAGAGAGATGCAAAATGTAAGACTCTGATGTACATAAATACATCTCTGGATTAAAACATTGCTCACAAGAAACATAGCGGTGCAGTTGAATTAATAGAAGTAGCCATCACTTTACCTTGTGACACATGTATGATCCCCCTTTCATGACTTTGTTAGTGCCTGTTGGAGGACCTGTCTAAAATAAAAAGTGAATCATGTTAATGACACGTATGCTATTTTAGGAGATCACAAGTTGTTGAGTGGGTGATGCTGTTAAGTTTTACTGGATTGCGTTGCTGTTCGGTGGAATGATGCACAGTCCACCAGTCTGACGTCCACTCCCACGCATTGCCCACCATGTCAAACAGACCAAAAGCATTGGCGGGAAAAGACATCACCTGAAGGGCGTCGAGTGCAGACATTACATTTGCATCGAATCACACATTCTAACAAAGTGACCATGTATCAAGTATGCTCTAAGAAAGAGAAAAGTTCGTTGGTTCGTTTTAATTGAGCAAATTAGTTAAACTGTTCATTTTTTACAATGATAAAAAAATAATATTCAAATAATACATTATATAAGAATAACTTTCTTTTGGTGTAAGTATTAATGGATGCATACATTTCACGTTCACCAGCATTAAAAATAATAATTCACAGGTTGAGAGCTCCCCCTACAGACAATCAGCTAGAATTAATGTATGGGTAATGCTGGAGTATCAGCTATTATCTGTGAAAATGCCAGTTTTTCATTAGCATTTTTTGTTTCCTGTAGATTTTTTATACATTAAGTCAATTACAAAGCAGGTTTCATCTCCCCCCCAACAAACCTCCAAAATGAACCCTCTTGACACTTATTTTCCTGAGGCTCACATACCGGTGCGGTTTTGACGTATCCATCTTCTGCAGAATTATTGTGAGGGAACACTCCTTGCCAGAGGTTGGCATAGTGTTGCCCTTTTGGGTTCAGTCGATTTCCCCAGGGATAAAGTCTGAATGAATGAATGAATAAATAAAAATAGATAATCTAAATATTTATTTTCTACATTTATAGTAATATTTTCGCACGTATGATTTTTTAGGTAAATTAATTAAGTTTTGCAAAAAATCATGGTCACTATTTTTGATTCCTTTCTTAGAAAAGCTAACATATTGGTTGATAATCAAAACGTTTCATCCACTGTAAACTGTATTGGGAAATCAATAACAAAAAAAGCATATGATTTATGATTTTGAGAACAATGTATACTGCTGACGTTTTTAATCTACACAATGAGTGAACACCCTACCTGTCTTTTAAATTGCCTCTGCAGGCGTACTCCCACTCTGCCTCCGTCGGAAGGCTCTTGTTGGCCCAGGTGCAATAGGACGCAGCATCTGCCCAGGATACATGAACAACAGGATGATCCATCCTAAAATGGATTCGTTTTGATTAGCGAAACTATTGTGAAACAAACCATGGTCAAACAAAAACAAAAAATATGGATCAGAAGCGCATCTGTTTGCCTATCTGTGATGTTGGAGTCAGGGCCCTCAGGTTGTCTCCAGTTTGCCCCTTTAACTGGAAGCCACCAGGGGGCAACAGCCACCTAAAAATGCAATTAAAAAAAAATGAAAGCAAGTACACTTCTGTATAAATCAATGATCCTAAAAGTTACTTTTTACAAGAGACAGGAATTCGTGTATACAGCCACTTGACAGTCTCTTACAGGGGTGCCCATACTTTTTCAGAAGAAAACCCACACAGGTAAGGGGGGAACATACAAACCCCACACAGGAAGAATCAAATCCTCCACCTTTGCACTGTGAGGCGAAAGTGCTCAGCAGTCGTCCACAGTAAAGCCCTGCCCTCAATCATTTTGGGGCTATATAAGTAAATTTGACTTGGCTTGACACAATGGGCACTCCTGGTCTACTGAGTTCAGACTGCAATTGAAATTTTACATATTAGGAGAAACCTAAAAAAGTCACTGGCGTGCAAGCTTGAAAGGTAGCAAAATATGAACTGGAATGTTGGGTTGCACAATAAAAATGTTGAAACAAAATACAGATAATGAGGTACACCTCCCACCAGCAGACCCTCAGCAAATAAATAAATTGCAGCAAACACGCCCACAGGAAGTAATGGGAAAAACAAAGCCTGTGAAGTTCTCCCCCTGGCGCTGACAGCTGCAGGTTTCCATGACAACCACAATGATAGTGCACCCATCTGTGGGTCATTATCTACAGTACTTGAGTGGTCTGTGTAAAATATTACGAGTTTGTTTTTATGCTTGCGCACCACCACAACAGTGGGCAAAAAGGAAGTACTTACCGCTTGTGTGATTTGGCTTTTGACCGTCTCACTGAGAATTCCTTCAAAAACAAAAGAGTCCCCAAATTTCTCTGCCTGAAAGAATAACAACCCATATCACAAAAGAGGGCATGAGCATGCATCGCCATATTGCTCGGTTAGCACCTGCGTCACATAGCCTGTGGCATTGGTAAAGCTCTGGAACTGCCGGTTGGTGACTTCCTGGATGTCCATGTAGAAGGAGTCCACGTGGACCCGTCTCTGAGGGCCCTCACCATCACTCGGGATGCCTGGGTTGTCTGTTCCCATTAGAAATTCTCCACCAGCAATCAGCACCATCTACATACAAGATTTATATTCGTTATCCTTAGTGCCAAGTGAAGTTTGGTAAAACTATTAAGGTTATAGCCCTCTATTTATTTGTACACATCACAGCTCAGTATTCTTAGCAGGCATCTGTAGATATGGGAAGCACAATTTGCAGTTTATGAGGTATGATATAGGTTTGATCACTTTGACACATTAACGGTTCCATATGGACAGAAAGAGCCATTTACCTGACTTAGCATGTTCTCGCCTGCCTGTGTGTCAGACTGCATCTCATTGGCGTCTCTGGAATATTTTACATTTGGCTTCTCCGATGCTGTGCTTTCCCCCACAACAGCGTCTCTTTTCAAACTCTCACAGCCGCAACTCGCTAAACCCGGCGAGGTGGCGGGCTCGGAGTGAGCCCTGCATATAAGCCCTTTGTCCATACAGATCAAATGGATCATCAAAACAGCCAGAACGCCGAGCATGTCTGGTTGCGGTTCCCTCACGTTGTTGACGCTTCCTCATAGTCACGTGGTCAGTCAGCTGGTACTGGATAGGTCTATATTGCGCCTCCAGAGGCTGGCATTGGTACTGCCAGTTTTAATTAACTTCATTTGAAAATTATGTATTTTATAAATTATTACTAGTGTCATTTAATTGGAATGCAGTCCATGAATAATCTAACGGCATTCATTGACTCTCTGAATAATGAAACATAATCATTTCCCAGAGATCAACAGTGCCGCCGCGCGAGAAGAAGTGGCAGTGAGCCCTTCCAGCTCAAACTCAGAGCACCGCACAGTTGAATACCGCCTGTTCCTCTCCTTACTGGCCTCCTCACAGTCACAAACCCTGGCTTGTCACTCCGCCGGCTCTCGCTATCGCTCAGCGGAACGAGGGGAGAGTGGAGCCGCCGTCATGTTGTCGTAGCTGGTCCTCGGAGAGCCGAACATCCGAGTGTTCAACCGCCGCCGAGGTAAAGTTTTGCTTATCTTCATCCTCTTCTCTGCAGAGAAGATAGAGCGCTCCATAAATGGCTAACAGTTTCCCACTGCTCAAGTCTACCGGTTTTATCGTTTCCTCAAGCCATGTTTTTTGATTTTTAAATGATAGACTGCTATTTACGTTTGCTCAAATTTTTTTTGGTCACAAATAATGTCAGTGCTTTGATAATGAGCTGGCTGTTAGCACTAGTTTACACGTTTTGGTTCCTGTGCAGTTAAAGACACTGTTTCGGATTTGCTCAGGAAGAGGTTAGTCAGATGGAGAAAAGTGGACCTGTTGCAGGTGCACAGCTTCCTGTTGGCAATCCTAATGATTAACTATTAGGACATCTACCAGCAGCAATCTATTGCTGTAACATGAAACACAATTTTCCTACAGACTCATGCAAATACATGGAATTGTAACAGCCTCACATTTAAATTTACCCCTAACTTAGCTAATAGTAAGTATAGGCAAACTAGCATTGGCAGGATACTGGATAGAATCCTTTGCTTTTTTTTTGACCACAGATACATTTGATAAACACTTTTTATTGTCAAAACCATTTTTAAAAATTTATTGTAACTTCCTCTGCTTTAGGTGTTCCTTAGTAAGCTTCCAACATGTCGGATAAAATGTCCAGCTTCCTGCACATCGGTGATATCTGTTCCCTGTACGCAGAGGGGTCAACCAGTGGTTTCATCAGCACTCTGGGGTAAGCACATTTCATTGGTTCACACACAGCACTTGCCAGGGAGGGGATCAGGAATTTTCTCTTAATTTGTCAGGAGGTAAGCAAATAACAAAATGGGGCCATGTACTGACGATGGTGTACAAGTCTGCAGACATTGAGATATAGCCAGATGATGGTGTTGCGAGAGTTGAAGAGAATCAAGTTGAACATGAGCGAGACAGAGAGACAGACACAGAGTGATAGAGAAAAGGCATAGAGCAAGACAGACAGCTGAACACCATGAATGGGGAGGCTGAGAGTTGAGACACAAACAGAGAGTTGTATTTGTGCATCCACAAGCACTGGGCCATCAGGTTTGTGATTGTGTTAAAAAAAACCCCCAAAAGGCCTGCCTGATGTGTCTGTTATCAAATTAACATTAAATAAATGGTTATTCAACATGGCCTTTCAAAAATGGGAAAATGTGATGCATATTGAAGTAATTTACGCACTATTGTACATATATGTGTTTATTTCCAACAATAGACAAAAAGCAATGGCAAGAAAGATACAAAATTTTAACAACCCAGTATGTTAATAAGGCTACTTTTGCAGGCTTGCTTGATTTTGTTTTCTGATAAGGTTAGCTAATGTTAGCTTGAAGCATGCTGTCAACTCAAGGCAACTTTCATATTTGGCTTGGCTGGCTGCTATTAAAATTCATAAAGTTAGCCAACAATATATCCGGACCAGAAGTCTCACCTTGAAACAATAAAATATTATTGGTAATCATCAATTTCCTGCAAGCTCTGACTGCCTCTTGTTGGGTGAATGATGGTAACTTCAGCTTGTGGTTTACATCAACAAAACCTGACTTCTGTTTTTAGTGGTGCAACACATTAAAGGGTCCTCTGGTGTTACTGTGATGCCTTACTGGTATGCTTTTATTTTGGAGACCCGACATTACCAGCTACAGGATGTGTTGCGCTGATGTTGCTTCAGTGTTCGTAAGAAGACTACTTCTTTGGTGCCATGAATTGTTCATAAAAACTATCACTCTGAAATACCCCTTTGTACAAAACATGACAGATCTGACTGGAATGTTGAGCCACACGCATTAGCTACGCATTTTGCCTTTGCTACAATGTTAATAAATACAGTTCTGTATAATCTTTGTTCTTAGAGAGGACCACAGGCCACAGCGTGAAAGGCCACCCTCTAACCTGCCCCCGCTGCCAGTAGGTCTGCACTGGGTGCCATTATAGTTGTCAATGGATCTATTCAAAAATGAATGGGTTCTTCCTTGGCAAATTCGACACTCCTCCATTAATTTCAGCTACAAATGTAGTTTGTTTTTTTTTTTGCGTGACCTTGCTAATGGATAAATGGAGAAAATCACTGCAGCCTATGTCTGTCCAGGCTGTCATTCTTAAGCATTTTAGTCACACACAAGTTTTGGTCGTATCAGAAACAGTGCTGTGGGCATGGATGGGTGAATGTTTGCATGTGTGTGTGGCATATTTCCCACTACCAGTGACGGAAGGGCTGAATGCTGTGATGCAATATCGCATTTTATCAACTAAATAAAGGTGTGAAAAGGGATGGAGGACCTTGAAGTGGTGCTCTGGTCCTCAATAGCCACATAACTGAAAGTACAGAAATAAGAAAAAACATATAGGGGACCTTGCATACTTCTGGTTCGAAACCTGCCAACCAATCCGCCTATTCACAGATTTTTTTTCCTCAGTATTTTAAAAATTATTTTGTCATATTTTTTTGGGTGGGGTTGAGGGGGTCACGGTCCCTATACCTTGCAAATAGCAGGAGTCCATGACACAGGTTCAGTAAAAGGAATAATGAATTGCGTTAATGTGAGTATGACAAGTGAAGGTGGCGAACAGATGGAAACTGTAAAAGCTAATATTGTCTATTGTGCAATCTGTAAAACTGTCAGGACAATGAGTCATGGTGTTGCAGAGTCAATCAAAAAATGGAAAGTCCTGCTGTATGAAGACCAAGTCATTGTAGAGGTTTTCAGGCATTTGCTGAGTTCCACAACTTCCCACGCATGTACGACCACATAAATTTGCAAAATTGTCGTAGTAGTTTTGGCCTGCTGCTTTTTTCACTATGCGTAACCACCAACAAATGAGTTGCAACCTTGTAAACCCTCACGCAGTGAAAGTTTTTTGTTTGCATTTAGAATCACTTATTGCTGTAGGAAATAATACGTTTGTGACAACTGAAAATATTTTTAACTGTACTGTACAGATACTTTAATAGTAAAATTTTAACATTCATGTGACCCTCGTGAGGTTAAGCGGTTCAGATAATGGACGCATGGATATTTTAACATTCTTTATGACGCTTCACTTGTTTCCCACCATAATACGACTCAATGTGATTGTGAATTAATCCATATTTGGATGTGTAAGAAACTTCATATGTATTTATAATTTCAGCTTCCTGGTTTATCATTTTCTTGCTATCCAGAATTTTCAGGTCAGAAACTTATAAGTGTTGTAATATGTTTCAATCTGCAGTTTGGTGGATGACCGCTGCGTGGTCCAGCCTGATGCCGGAGACCTCAACACCCCTCCAAAGAAGTTCAGAGGTAAGAAGAGGCACAGAGATTGTCCTCTGGCTGACATCATCCCCGCGAACTGCTGTGTGTTTATACTGAGAGCTCTGTGATAGACACTGCTCCATGTGTTGTGCTGCGTTTCTCCGGTGACGGCCACAATACCTCTGCCCGCTGGAGCTGCATCCACCTCACCTCAAAAAACAGATTTGATGTTAATAAACCGAGCACCCTGAGAAAGGTTTGCATTTAAAAAAAAATGCATTGAGAGGCTTCTTTGGGTGTACTTGCTATAAATCAGGGGTGGCCAACCCGCGGCTCACGAGCCGCATGCGGCTCTTTGGCTGGTTCAATGCGGCTCTCGGGCTTTCACACGACAAGCGTCGAAAACGCCTCGCCAGCGGCGATACCATTCAAACAAGGCGCCAACTTCACACAACGTACTCCGTCAGCCTATCATCAATCCCGTTACTTGATTGACATAGAGAGCAACCAATCAGATGACTGCATCACCGCTCATGCGTAAACAACGGCGCTAAGTGCTAAACTAGTCAGCATATCATCAATCCCGTTACTTGATTGACAGAGGGCAACCAATCAGATGACTGCATCACCGCTCATGCGCAAACAACGGCACTAAGTGCTAAGCTAGTCAGTGAATTACCTCAGATTTTAAGGCAGCGGTGCCCAATACGCCGACCAGAATCGACCGGGAGCCAGCGAACTGGTCCCAGGTCGACCGCAAGGGTTGGGAGGAGGAAATGCGTGGGGAAAAAAAAGATTTGTTTGGTTGTATCTTGAGCTTTCATTCATTTTCGGCCCGTTCCGACTGTTGCTCATCGTAGTGTGCATGCATATGTGTGCGAGTGCACTGGTGGGCGCCCGCGTGAGTGCGTAGCGCTGCGTGTGTGTGTATGCTTGCACGTGCGCGATCGGGTCATTCGTGAGAAGTTGGTCGCTTCAAAAGTTGATCTTTGGCCAAAAAAGTGTGTGTGTGTGTGTGTGTGTGTGTGTGTGTGTGTGTGTGTGTGTGTGTGTGTGTGTGTGTGTGTGTGTGTGTGTGTGTGTGTGTGTGTGCGCACGCGCGTGCGCGAGGAATATTATGATGTGACTCTTTGCAGTAACTCAGTAAAAAAATCGGCTCTTCGTCTCTGACTGGTTGGCCACCCCTGCTATAAATAGTCCTCATACAGGAAGTAGAACCCTCGGTTCTCAGGCTGGAGGCTTGTGTCTCTAGGGGCAGCTGGCCCCACGTTGCAAAGAGAGTATCTGATCTTGGGTAAACTTTGCACTCTGTCAGTCGTCTCTTTGCAAACAGCTGATGAAAATGTGTCCTTAAGCAAGGTCACGTTTGATCGATTTAGAAGACAAATGTTTATACGTGAGAAATTGAGCGAACGGTGCAAGCTAACTTTGAGGCAATAGAGTCGTTCCCAATTACGTAGCCCACGTGGTAATGATCTACAAATGGAATTGTCCTTGTCGCTGTGGAAATGGTGATTGCAGTAGATTCTGCGCTAAGGCTCAAATTGATCACGTATTCTTCGACGTGTTTCACGAGCACAGAGGCACAAATCATTGGAAGACTTCGTGATGTAACATTGATGTTTATGATGATGTTTTACGGTCTGAAAGGAGGGCAGACATTTTAATTGCATTTAGCTTCGGTGTGCTCTGAGAGCTGTACTCTAGCTTACAAGCTGCCATTTTTTTTATATCACAGACAACTGCATATAAACTGGGCAGTTTATATGCATAGATGACAGGGGAAGACAAAACGATTAGTTGCTGTGTGTGGTTATATTTCATTTCATTTAAATGAAGTGGCCGCATTGTAAATTACCTGC
>CAAKHF010006744.1:0-13827 GCA_901007745.1 Hippocampus kuda | reverse complement strand
TACAGTGTACAGTATTTCTTTAATTACAATACAATTGCACATTTATTATACATAAAATAAGGTATATTTTTGTGTAGTTTTAAGGCTTATTTAGTAGAAAATTATTTTTTATGGGGACCTGGGAACGGATTATTCTCATTTTAATGGTTTCTTATGGGAAATAAATGTTCGGAATAAGAACTTTTCACCTTACACACACTTTCTGGGAACCAATTATGTTCGTAAACTGAGGTACCACTGTACTTTATTCTTTACACATTTAATAGCACTCTCCTTAGTTTGTAAGGTGTGGGCAGGGATTACATTTAGATTTTATATGCACGTGTGTAAATGGTTTAAAAATTCCTTTCTTTATAAATCTCGTTTAATCTTAAAATGTATTACTATATTTTTCAATACCAATTACTTGTTCAAGTTTTGTGTCTTTGTACAATCAGTGGGATCAGTTGCAATACATATATGTGAATGATAAAAGTAAATTGCACATTTGTCTAAGGAAGCTTCATGCGTTGTCTAAGGTGCTTTGTCTAAGGTGCTTCATGAAATGTTTTGCAAAAGATATGGTCATTACATTTCAACATTTTCCTAATGTTCTTGTGCTTCTTTCGACCAAAACAAAGGAAAGACATATTATTTTGGTTATTTATAGCAGAGTGTGGTATAATTTTAATGGTCCGGCCCACTTGACATCTACTGAGGCCGTATGTGACCCACAATGTGAAATGAGTTTGACACCCCTGCTCTAAAAAAAAAAGCGTAAGAAATACGATGCAGTCTGTGGACATTTTGGAATATTATACACGACACAAAGTAGAGCGGAAGCAGAAACCTGGACACTAAGGGTTTGATTTACTAAATGCAAAGTGAATACAGGCACACATTTGATTGCCCACGCAGACACATGTGGAGGCTGATCTTCTAACCGGGAGCAACCAGGATCGTGAGTGCCAAATGAGCAGTATTGATGCGTTCTGGGAGGAGTGTATGCAAATACATGAGTTTAGCGTGCTCATTGTCATTTATCAAACCTGAGACAAATGGCAATGGTTGATTATGCCTCTTTAAATACTGTGTCTGAAAGGCAGGAACAACCCAGCACATCACAGCGTGCCAGCAGAGCGTAAAGCAAAATGAGAGGCAGCAGGGATAGCTTTTCTGCTCGGGTATACATTTATTCAATTCCAAAAATAAACAATGTCATGACATATTGTCTGTTCAGCAATGCAATCTTGGAGCTTCTGAATGATCTCAGCACTGACTCTGAGTCAGTCTCAGTCGAGAGTCACGCCATATCCCCGATGACAAAACGGCTTTCAACTTCTATTCCATTTGCTTCGGGGTGATTCGAGTTCATGGCTGGCCTCTCCCAGAGCAGTTTTTTTTAAATGCAATTTTACGCAGGATTAGTGCATACACACAATTCACACAGAGTTAAAACAAACAAAACATGTATTTGATGCTGCTGCTGGCTTCCCCAAAATTATCAGCTCGATAGCTTTCTTTTCTGAAACGAAATTTTATTTGCCTTTCCCAACTCCAATTCCATCGCTACAAACTTCATTCTGCACTTGCAGTGCTCTCCCGATTGTATATTTCCCAAGTAAAATACTGAGATCTGTACGGAATAATGAATGAACAGCCATTCATAATAACAACTCCAATGCTTCATGTTAACATTCTTGTTTAATTTTCCAGGAGATCTATATTTCTAGATTTAGTGCATTTGGATGAGACAAGGAAAAACCCCAGGCACAAAAGTTAACAGCCCCCTGGTGACAGGCAATTCGAACCAAGAAATAAATACTTCAAAAAATAAAGGTAAGACCTCTGTTAAAAACATTGTCGATGAATGAAACCTTAATAGTAGCCTTGTTGGACCAGACTTTAATGTCATCTTCAGTTGATTGCATGCTTCTAGCTCACGCTGACCTTACTGCTGCACAAGACCAAGCAAGCCTGCAATTGCAGTCGCCTCCTATAATAAATGTTCGTTACATACTGGGCAGCTGAAATGTTGTGTATTCTTCGCGATTGTCCTGTGTTGCCTTTACAAAAGGGGAATACGTTCCTCACAAAACAAGTCCAGCGCCATTTGCAGTCTTCAAATTCCACCAAAGAATGTACTGAATACAATAACAAAGTTGCAATGCAATGAATAAATGCCATCGGAATAAATAAAAACAGTGAAGCAAACGCGTACATGTGTGCGCGCGCGTGTGGTGTGCGTTCGTATTCCTTTCAAACTGTGTTTGCTCTTGTCAAAACCGATGAGCTTGTGTGTTTTGCGACACGATCCTTTCTTTCTCTGTACTTGAGCCGACCGGGGTTGTTTAGCTTATTTATATGCCAATTGAATGACTGAAGTGCTTGAATCCATCTGTTGTTCTGCATCGATGACTGCTGCTCATTGAGGTCTGCTTCATTTCTCATGAGTGAAAATAGCCTGCACCCTTCAGCTCTTACAAAATAGAAAAAAATATATATGAGCCCGAGACAATACCTCCCACCCCCCACCCGAGCCTTCAAGGACTAGTCAAAGGATGACTGACAACTTCTACTGTTCGTTTGCAAAGCTACAGCAGGCAGTGCAGTTCGGGCCAATTCATGAATACAATTTGGTTGTATTTGCCCAGTCAAAAATTGCAGAAAGAACAAAAGCCACACTTCTGTACCATTCTTGGCACCCTCTTGTTGAAGAACTAAGAGCGTGGCTATATTATGCACAGAATGGCAATTCATTTTTCAAAGGGCCCTATGACAAAACGGTTGTCGAGGGCAACACTGTGCTAACTGCAATCGTGTTGAATTTGAAGTCTTTCTCGGAAGCGGTGAATTAGTAAGTATTCAAAGATGGTTTAGATACGGTATACAATGAAGTAAACCTTTATTATTCATGACCACTTTTTAGAACACAGTTACAAAGCGCTTCACCGACACTTAAAAAGCAAAACTGAGCGAAAGGTTAAAGTGGATATGTAGACTAAACAACACCAGGAGAGTTCAACTAGAATGAAATAAAACAGAACAACAGCAACAAGAAGCGAGGTCGATGGAAAGGCTTGACAACATAAATTAATTTTGGAAGTAATTAACAGGATCTGGGAGTTTATTCAAAATTGTATTGGAAGACAGTGGTGGGATGCAAGAACAGGCATAATGGGAGCGCCGGCTGGTTCTTGTTAGAAGTCTGGCTTCTATATTTTGGATTAGCTATCAGCGTTTTACACAAGACTGACTGAGGCATCAGTCCAACCGGGAGGACATAAATGTGTGGATCAAGTGTTTGAGAAGCAAAGGGGGGGAAAAAAAAGAGGTCTTTTTATACTCTAATTGGAAAACAAACAAAATAATAAACGGTCACATGGAAATTACGCATACAGCCTTATATACAGATAAAAATATCATTTGCAAAATTCATGACCACAGTGTGCATCCTTTCTGCAATAATTTTATATCCTCTGTTCCATTCATGATGCAGGAAATGAGGATTTGCCAACATGAGTCCCACTGTTATCGCTGCAAGTTGCTCTTCATTTTATTTTATTTATTTACTTTTTAATAGCTGGTACAGGTGTCACAAAAGGCCCTATATATAGTGACAAAGTCGTTAAGTTGATGTCACTTGAGACACAGTAGCCATTGCTCGTTTGTGCTGCCCACACACTTCACAATACAATAGCGCATTCACAACTAAAATCCTGGTTTAAAAAATAAATAAAAACACAGCATATTTTGCATTTTACTTTGACTTCATAAAAACTTTGCGAGGGCTGGTCAGAGAGCATGGACAAGACAGGATAAGGGCATAATGACCAATTGGTCAAGTTGTTGTTCAGTTTGAAAAGGACTATTTCCTATGTAGTTAATTGCACGGTTCTCTTTTTGTAGCAAGTGAAGTGAAATTGAATGCCCTGCTTAGAAGCAACTTTCAGGGGCACTGCCAATGGATAGACGAAGACCAACAATACATCAGCTAATGCCAGAGTCCTCCCTTTTGCACGACATGATAAAAACAACGAGAAGAACACAACACACTCAATTTTAAAAATACAAAAGAGTTTGAAGCTGTGTGTATCTATATTTAATGGGTAAGGCAAGCACATAGCACGGTACATTGCCAGCTTTGTTTTCTTGTTGGACTTATTGGTGGATGACACTGGATCCCGCAGGTCTGATGTCACGCTGGTTTCTTAATCTCACAATATTGAGATATCTTGTCTGCATATCCCAGTGAACATATCCTGTACTTGTTGTTCTAGGCATCTTTAAAATATACGAAAAAGACCTATGACACAAGTCCAAGATTACAGTCTCACTGACCTTGGCGATTCCCTGCTGGAAAGCCTCCTTGGCCAGTTTAGCAGGGCCGTCCAGTGATTTGCCGTCATCTTCTGGACCCCAGCTGGCACTGTATATGTGAATGTACTGGGGGTTGAGACCAAGAGAGTGGGCCTCCACCACATCGGTCACCTCCCCATCCAGCATACGAACTCCTGTTAAATGCACACACAGACCACCAGCTCATATTAGGTCAGCGATCAGGGATGTGGGAGATGCAGGCAAGAGAACAGCAGCATAAATTACAGCCTCAGAAAGTTCAAAACGGAGGGAAAAAAAAAAACCAAACAAGGGATGACAAGCAGCGAAATCTTCCCGGTGGAAATACCAACCCACGTTACTGTCTGCAACAATAGGAACAAACATGCGGGATGGAAACAAAAAGGGTTTTAACGAGCACATAAATGTGCTCACACATCTGACGGACACCCAACTGCAAAATAAGATGAGAGTTCAGAGAGCCTGCAACAGAATGGCGTGTCCACGGGGTAGAACCCAAATGACACCTTTAATCACACCTAAATACACCACTGCCTGGGCGTTTGATGTGAGCTGCCTCAGATCAGTCCAGTGAACATTAATAGCAGTAGAGAGGTGTGAAATGAACCACCTTCAAATGAAGTCCATTACTGGGACTAGACCCGCTGCGCCAAGGCAAGACAGACATCCACATTAAGACTTCAATAATCGATTCCAGACACCACGCTGAGTTTCTCCAGCGAGGCTGCACATGGATAAGTAGTCTCGCCGCAGGAGGAGATGCGGGATGCAAACGTTTGAATGCCAGGTAGCAAATAGTGCCACACAGAAAAAAAATGTTTACTTGGTCATCGTTATGCGCAGACTGTGTGACAGCAGTCATCGTAAACACTGTTGTTACAATTCTTGTTTACTTCCTGCAACTCCGTGACACAAATACTGCTGCGTGTCAGCGGGTCGGTTGTAGCACTAGCAAAAGGAGAAGACATGCAGGAAGCAAACGTTAATTGAGGCGACGAAGGTCAGCGGCGGTGTTTAAATGCTTATCACTAATCATTGCTCAGCAAGGATACCACCATCAAAGTGTCCCCTATTGTGCTCGCCAACATGGAGAAGCAAGACACAGCAGGTCATTTGCAAGCTCGAAGGACATGAACAATCTGTTGCTCCATCAGGAGACAAATGGTAATGAAGACAAAGAAGGCGAACGCTGAGGAACATCTGGAATGGGGCTGATTCAAGTTCCTCGGGGGCCTGCATGCAGCGTCAGGATGGCTTCGATCGTCATGCAAATTAACAGATCATCTGATGCCAACATTTACAACAAATCTTCTTTAATCCATGACAGGAATTTTCTCAGAAACATCGAATAAAATGAATAAACCCTTGTGAATACATGTATAAAGTCAAGCGCCCCAAAAGTCAAATTTGCTCAAAACTTTCTGGAAAAATATGCCTCCAAGGTCAAAACATCACAACTTTTTTTTCTCCAATAGCCTCTCAGTACTATATAATACGAATATGACTGGCCCTCGCAAAGTTTTTATGGAGTCAAAGTAAAATGCAAATATGCTGTGCCTTTATTTATTTATTTATTTATTTAAACCAGGATTGTAGTTGTGAACGCGCTATTGTATTCTGAAGTGTGTGGGCAGCACAAACGAGCAATGGCTACTGTGTCTCAAGTGACATCAACTTCACAAGTTTGTCACTATATATAGGGCCTTTTGCGACACCTGTACCAGCTATTAAAAAATAAATAAATAAAATAAAGAGCAACTTGCAGCGATAACAGTGGGACTCATGTTGGCAAATCCTCATTTCCTGCATCGTGAATGGAACAGGGGATATAAAGTTATTAAATAAGAATAAGAAAACCTTTATTCATCACACAATGGAGAAACTCCCAATTTACAGCAGCAAAGTTATGGAAGGAAGAAAGTAGAAGAACAAAAAATATCGGAATTGCTGTAAAGGCAGCCACTTTGAAGTCAAAATAACATAATAACAAAATAATCCAACACAACACATAAGACTCTGACAGTCATTCAATCTTAACCACTTTTCTGCATACTCTGTGCATCCATTCCTTTTTTTTTTTAAATTACTACCCATTCTATTGAACTGATTTTGGTGAGAGGCAGGGTACACCCTCAATTGGTTTCCATATAATTACAAGGCATACTGTACGTAGACCGACAACCATTCACACTTCCAGGTGCATTTCTACCTTGGGGCAATTTAGACTCTTGTATTAACCAAATTAGTATGCTTTTGGAACATGAGATGCAACTGGAGTACTAAACGGTTAAAACAATGTCTGTACAGTTAATCAAGCGTTTACGATGGGGATAATTTGAGGCTGGAGCAATTCATTCATACATAATTTTGCTGTAGAACAAATTGCTTCAAATTTATAACGAGTCGACTAGCATCACGAAGCAGATTCAATTTCACTCGGGAGGTTTGCCTGATGAAATTCTGCAGGATACTGGGTACAGAATATTTTTAATATCTACTGAGATATAAAGTGTGTTTTGGAACTCAATCGTGTTTAATAGAGCACTTTAAAAACACCCGCAGCTGCAACAAAGTGCTGTAGATAAACTAAAGTGGAATATAAGTAGGCAAGACATTTGAACCGAACATAATTTAGAAACAATAAAACAACAATGTTAACATCTATGAAAACAAATAAGGTACTAAAAAAAAAAAAACAATGGCAGTCTCTCATGCTGTGTTGTGAGCCAACAATTAAAAATGGGTGGTCAGGCTTTAAACCAGAAAGCATCATCCTGATTGAAGCCTTTTCAGCCACCGTCATCTGGCTTTCAAAAAGTGACGAGCTGATTGGGCAGAAGCAGAAGCCAAATAAACAGGGTAAAGCATTGAGGACAGCATTATGTCAAAACACATGCTCACAAAAAGGGAAATGAAATGTTTACTTCCATCCCCTCAAAAGAGCATCACATTGTGTTGTACACACTGTGTCGCGGGGGGTGCTGGAGCCTATCCCAGCTGTCTTCGGGCAGTAGGCCTTTGGCACACTGAACCGGTTGCCAGCCAATGGCAGGGCACACAGAGACGAACAACCATCCGTGCTCACACTCACACCTACGGACAATTTAGAGTGTTCAATCAGCTTGCTATGCATGTTTTTTGGAATGTGGGAGGAAACCGGAGCACCCGGAGAAAACCCACACAGGCACGAGGAAAACATGCTAACTTCACACAGGAAGGCCAGAGCCAGGATCGAACCCACGACCTCTACACTGTGAGGTCGACGCGCTAACCACTGGGTGACCGGGCTGCCCCTGAATATAAAATAATATATCCATCCATCCATCCATTTTCCGATCCGCTTATCCTCACTAGGGTCGCGGGGGGTGCTGGAGCCTATCCCAGCCGTCTTCGGGCAGT
The DNA here is from genome assembly GCA_901007745.1 of Hippocampus kuda. NCBI lineage: Eukaryota > Metazoa > Chordata > Actinopteri > Syngnathiformes > Syngnathidae > Hippocampus > Hippocampus kuda. The sequence continues at coordinate 6,090 of CAAKHF010006744.1, read as the reverse complement.
AGGCGGGGGACACCCTGAACCGTTTGCCAGCCAATCGCAGGGCACACAGAGACGAACAACCATGAGCGCACACACTCACACCTAGGGACAATTTAGAGTGTTCAATCAGCCTGCCCTGCATGTTTTTGGAATGTGGGAGGAAACCGGAGTACCCGGAGAAAACCCACGCAGGCCCAGGGACAACATGCATACTGCACACAGACAGGCCAGAGCTGGAATTGAACCCTCCGCACTGTGAGGTCGATGCGCTAACCACTGGATCACCAGGCCGCCTAAAATAATAAACATACTTTTTTGAAAAAAAAAAAAAAAAAAAGGACATTTGGGCATGGGGTGGGGGCATTTAAAGCCCACATATCATCTCAGTATCGTCAAAGGCTTGTATATTCCATATTATATTCCATATTATTCATTGGAGTTTTTATTTTGCTCTTACATTACCATACCAGAAAGAAAACTAGATAAATGACAGATGAGAGAAATCCCGAATTATAATGATGCACTTACCTCCAATTTTAGCGTTGTAGGCCACACCAATGCCGCACACACCATTGTTAGCTGCAGCTGCAACCTCTCCTGCACATCGAGTTCCATGTCTTTGAAGAGAGCAGATTAGGAAGGACCATGAAAGAGAAACATTTTCACCATTGAATACTGAGCATGAGGGTCTGTTAGTCCTGAATTGAAGGAAGACCTTTTCCTGTTTTCCGGAGTGTTGTGAAGCCCAAAAGTCCTGAAATTCATCGAATGAATATTTTATTTGAGCATCACAACAGTCGACGCAACATCCAGACTACAACATTCTTCAGATCTAAAAGCATTTGCAATTAAAAGTGTACCATATTGAGCCTTTCAACCTTTATTAACATCATTAAAAGCACAGGTTTGGGATTCTGACAGTGGACACAGAAGACCTTTCTGGCCACTTTCACCACTGACAGACACAAACTGATCAATGCACATTAGGCATTCTCTATAAATGTGGGTGTTGAGCTTTACAGGACACAGCGTCAATGATGAAAAATACACCAACATATTATAAACGCATCCTCCTCTATCAGTTAAATACATGCAATCCTAGTTGCTGATCACGTTTGTCAGATATAACGGGGACACCTCGGCAGACTGCCAGTTACGATGCACAACATAGTAATCACACCTTTACATCTGTCATCTATTTTCCAAACCTTGCTTTCTTTTTATTCAGGTGAACTCCTTTTAAAATATATTCCCTCCCCCACGTCATACATGGATGGAGATGAGCAGCTATCTTGGGGATATCCTGCCTTCACAGCATTAAAGCCAAGGTCATTACAGCCGCACTGCTGCTATAGCACAGCGTGAAAAAAAACAAAACAACTTTTTGATTCAAAGTCACCTCACAGGGTCACAGCAGAGCTACGCCTCAAGCCGGACTCCTGATTAAGCTCTGGAAAACAGTGATGTATCACCACATTGTTGCTGTTCTCACTCCTTCACAGTTCTTATTACCTCCTGATACAGTTGCAGATTTACTCAAGGTTTGCGCATGAAAAAATGGAAATGCAAACTTAATTAAGTTTGCGTTTCCATTTTTTCCACTTTCGCAAAAAGATGTGGAAGCCAATCTCCTAAGCAGACATGCACAGTATTGTGCCTGCCAAATGGGCGTGATAACCACACAGGTCATTTTGCGCTTTCTGGGAGGAGTACATTCACATGGATGAATTCAGCACACGCAATGTGATTCATCAAAACTAAGCGATTGTTTTATGTCTTTAAATACCGTCTCTGAAAGACACCTCTGTGCATAAACATCATGAGGCAAGGTAGGCAAAATAAGAAGCGATGGGAAGAATGGATCTTTGACCCTTCAACATTTTTTAAATGCCAGAAACAAAAATGATCGCGAGAAATTGCCCATTCAGCAAGGACTGACTTGGAGCCAGTAACAATTCGGAGAAGCGATATTTTATGCACAAATAATGACAATCTACATGAGGATTTTTTTTCTTCAGTGTTTTTATGAGTCTTTAGCCATGAAAACAAAATAATGGCAGTGTATGGCAACACACATAAGGGTCCATTGTCGTGGTTAAGATTAATTAATATAAGAGAAAAAAAAACATGTGAATAGCTCTTCACTCTAGTAACCGCTGTCGCTGAAAGGGTTAAGCTGCTGTCACCGATCACGTTCTCTAAGGAGAATTTAGATTGTTCCATTAACCTACAGTGCAAGTTGTTGGAATGTGGAGGAAAACCGGAGTACCCGGAGAAAACCCACGTCGGCTAAGACTTATCAGGTTTTTTCCTGCTTTTTTTCTTTCTTTTTTTTTTTTTTAAACATAACTTTAAGTAGTGTGTGGAATTGTGATATCCATGTCAATTCCCCAACATCATTGGTGATGCGTCATGCATTACTGGTAAAAATAAATAAATAATTGAATGTCGAAACAGTAACATCCCTAATACCGGTACTTCTCGTACATTGAGACTTACAGTCATAGAAATATTAATGAAATGTGCGAAACATTTTGGGGAAGTTTGTCACTCCCTTAACAGAGCAATTCGATACATAGGGTAATCGATCAGCCTTAAAAGGCTTTGATCGAGTTCATCGATCACACCCTTTTTCACACAAATATCGATTGATAATTATCGGCCATCGATCGGAACATCCCTAGTTCGGAGTCACACCATATCATCGATGAAAACACTCTTTTTACATTTGGATTTCCTTGTGTCTGCATCATTTCAATGCACGATGAAAATTGATGCTGACCTATCCCAGAACTCTTTTCTGGCGTGCTGTCCCAAGTGCCAAACGGATGAAGCGACACATCCTATTAATATGCACTCAGTACTCAGAGCGAGTTTAATCAAACAAAACGTGGCTTTTATGATGTTGCTGTGTTCCTTCAAATTATCGGAGATAAGATTTTTTTTTTTTGCCTCTTCCACTAACATCCAATTCCATTACTATAAACTTCATTTTGCGCTTGAGGTGCTCTCCCAAATGTTCCGTGCTGAAACCCATCAGAGCTACCTAAAGCGAAAAACCTTTCAAATACGGCGGTCTCTGTCACTCTGACACTTGTTGCCAACAGTGCACACAATCTCTTGAGTGAGTAAACATGCAATTTAGGGCTCACTATTTGGAATCTTAACAAATTGGGCTCATAAGGTATTGACAACACCACAACACAAAAAGCATAAGACAGAAAAAAAAAAAAAACAAGTCTGCTTCCTCATAAATCATTCATCACATTTATTAGACTCCAGGCAGTCAATAACTACACTATACATTGTGTGCAAAAGTGACCATAAAACAGACAAATTAATGTTTTGACAGGGCTCATTATTCATGGCCATTCAGATTTGTCTTCCTTCCACAAGCATAATGGCACAGCATATAGGAGGGTGTTGTACATCACTTGCACAATTAAATGCTACAATTGCCGTCTAGAGGTTTTACTGCCAGTTGGCTTGTCTCATAATGTTTTCATGCAATGTTAATAGCGACTTGACAGTTCCTTCATTAACTATATACTGAATGTAATCAAGGGCCAAATTGGGACTCATAATGCAGGGAGGCATTTCTTTTCAACAGAAAGTTGCAGCTTCAAACATCATATCTGCCCGTGATACATGAATAAATTCATGTTTCTGCTTATTATGATTATTATGATGTTAGTTTTTAATGTTTTGACTAGTTTTTTTTGTGAATCGCAAAATGCAAGGAGAAAAGAAATTTGCTTTTCAGGGTTGGCGCTGGGTCACGTAATCTTTTAGCCAATTGGGTTAAACAGTATAAAAATCTCATAGCCACATTTGAGGGTAGTTAGCCACGACATCACACGGCGCCGCTATCTTGCTGCATGCGCCGCTCCAAACGCTTCAATTTTTTTCATCGAATTTAGTGAAAATGTGCAAAACGAACAGGCGACTGATCCCCATTTTCCATTTGTTATTAGTTTTCAAATATCGAGAGCAGAGGAGACTGCACCATGACGTGACGTCAAATGAAATGGTCTCACTTCTCAGACTATTTATTTATTTATTTTGAGCATACTTAATTTGCAATTGAACCTGATTTTGTGATGGCGTTGTGTTGACACTGGTGGCTACAGTTTTGTGACAGTGATGTAAACTGGTCCCAACAAGGACTGAAGACAGCTGCCACGCCACCACACGCTGCCGGGGAACAAGTTTAAAATAAAAGCGAACCCCGGCATTGACACCTCTGTATTTATTGGGATGCTAAGGTTTATTTTGAAGTGTGCCTTCTCAGCGCGTTACCGTCACGCGTAGTCCTCCCGAGAAAATTAAGAAACTCAATAATGAAACAATTATTGTGTACCTCTATGTGTTTTGTAGGAATGACAGAAGACTAATTAGTCATTGGAGTTAATATAGATATTTTTTTTCTGTGGATCAAGTACTCCATTTTATGAGGATGACATGCACACGTGGTTACAGGACCATTTTCAAACAGACACACAATTTCATTTTGACAGGACTTTATGTTAACTGAGAATTGCTTTTCCCAAAAGCTAAACAATGTCTTTTCTTTCAGTCCATTGCAGGTCTGTATTTATTGAAATGTTTTGTACGGGAAAGCCTACTAGTTCCAGTTGGTGAAACTCTGGTTATATCATTTGCTGTGTATGCAGAGCATTCAAGTGCTGGTTTAAATTTGGTGGATCAGCACAGTCACGTGTATGCCCATTTGTGTTGGATTTTGACTCTTGAGTAGGATGCATGAAAGCATGACCAAATGTGGCTGGCAGCTTAGCCATGCTTGGCTTAATTGCAGGGATCTGTCTCTTGGCATTTTGGCTTTTGTTTCAAGTCTGTTTCGATGGCGAGTCTATTCAGTGGTGTGACCCACTGTGTTGCTGTTTTCTGCTCATTTGCAACATAAAACAGATCCATCCAAAGGATTAGATTGGAGGTCAGGATATTGTCACACCAACCACAAAGTTGCTTTCTCCAGCATGCTAAACAAAAGATAATCCTTTAAAAAATCCAGGTCTGAATTGTGTGAGGTTTGATAAAACTGCACACATAAATTCAATGTTTTCTCTACTGATAGAGATTTTTTTTTTCATTGAATCCTGTATTTAAAGATTGAAATTGAAAGAACATAAGAAAATCAGACTGCCAGGGGTGTCAAACGCATTTTTGTCACTGGCCAGATTTTAGTTACAGTTTCCCGTGGCGGCCCGTTATGACTGAAAGAAGTCAAGAATAACGGTTTATTCATTTATTGTTTAAGTTACTGTAATGGGGGGGGGGAGGGGGCAGTGGCAACAAGAACAGGCTTACAGTATAACTCTTATTTATTACAAATGAGAATGTGAAATTTTGGGAGAGATTTTAGCAAGCATCATGAAAGTTGCCATCTTTGATTTGCTTTCGCGGGCCACATAAAATGATCCGGCAGGCCAGATCTGGCCCCCGGCCCTTGAGTTTGACATCTTTGCAGAATGCTGTTTGGTCAGGTGCTAAAAACACATAATAATGGTCAAAAGCTTTCAGCTTACAACCAAAAAGGCCGCATGTTTGATTCCCTCAGCGGCAGTTATACAAGCGACTGATGGTCGCCTCCGATAGAACCGTGACAGATGTTCTACTCTCTGAATCAGTCAACTTTATCACTCGGGTAGCACTGAGGTTGGAGACAAAATACATCATTTTGATGGGGCTTGCACTTAAAAATGAGTAATGCATGATATTGACGCTCATGAATGGGATGTTTGTCATTTTTTGTGCAGCATAACGATAAAGAAAATCTCTCTGAGCACAGCACAGTATTACCTCACATTCTTTGCTTGAATCTTCCATTCATAAAATATATTTTCAACTGAGAAATGCAGCAATGACTGACCACATGTGATCAGTAGTGCATTGTACAACGGAGTTTGTCTGACATCCACCACAGCCCATCATTATTCTCTCCAGGGCTAAAAACATTGAAGAAACCACATGCAGTCGTTTCACACTTGATGAGGATAAGTCCTGCAATCTGCTGCTTTCGTTTGACTACATGCAGTACAATCAACATCACACTGACATTACGGAGACAAAGGGGGGGGGGGGGGGGGGGGG
>CAAKHF010006743.1:0-18018 GCA_901007745.1 Hippocampus kuda | reverse complement strand
AAATAGGTGGCGGCGGGTTCTATGTCTTCTTGTTTTATGGCTCCCGGTAGTCCAGTGGTAAGCACGTCGACTTCACAGTGCAGAGGTGCCGGGTTCAATTCCAGCTCCAGCCTCCCTGTGTTGAGTTTGCATGTTCTCCCCGGGTATTGCTGTGCCATATAATTTGTGTTGGAGGACATTGTTTTTGCTGTTATCGTAAGGTTTTGTGATTGAGACGATTAAATGCAACCGACACAAGAATTCCTGCTGTGCATCGCCACTATTCTTGAACGCAACGCGGTCGGTCACCATCAGATACACATACATAGTGTGTTTCACAAATGTATATTTTAATTGTAATTTCTGTCGTTGTAGTAGTTAATGTTACATTTTTTTTTGAAAAACATGTTACTGAAAGCATTAACAAGAAATAACAAATGCAGTGCAATTACACAATGAAATGGAACAAAATAAGGCAGCATACTGCAAAAGTGAATGCAGAACTGCCAACCATTTGGCTTTGACATAGTAATGATTCAGACAGTGCAGTCTTGCTGTGGGGCTTGAAAATGGTGGCTCTTCGCACAGCCAGGCTCCCAAGTCAGAGAAACTGGTTGTTCGGCCAGTTCTTGTGCCCAAAAAAAAAAAAAACAAAAACTTTCCAAATTGCATCTTCCGAACCGCTTCATCCTCATTAGGGTCGCGGGGGGTGCTGGAGCCTATCCCAGCCGTCTTCGGGCAGTAGGCAGGGGACACCCTGACTTGGTTGCCAGCCAATCGCAGGGCACACAGAGACAAAAAAACCATGCACGGCCACACTCACACCTAGGGACAATTTAGAGTGTTCAATCAGCCTGCCATGCATGTTTTTGGAATGTGGGAGGAAACCGGAGCACCCGGAGAAAACCCACGTAGGCCCGGGGAGAACATGCAAACTCCACACAGGGAGGCCGCAGCTGGAATCGAACCCGGTACCTCTGCACTGTGAAGTCGACGCTTTCCAAATTGCAATGTAATTTAATTTAAAAAAAACAACAACAACAACATTAACACAACGTGCCATAAGACCATCAAACTGTACTTCAACTGGCAGGTATGTCAATGATAAGTGACAGTGAGGGAGCACTTGGGAAAATATTACTTCCGCCTCAACCTGCCTTACATTATGAGATAGGAACAAAAATTAAATTGACACAAGAGAAAGCACCAACATGAGGAGTTCAATATTCCATTCCCATTGTAATGGGGTAATATAAACTCTCTGTCACCGAATAAAAAGGCTGCATCATGTCCGTCTCCAACTTGACAGAAGCATTTGTAAGGCTAATAACGTCCTCTTTCATTTAATCAAATAAATACATTCATTCATAAAGCACCTCTGATACAAATATTGCATCATGATGTGCTTTTTCACAATAAGGAGCAGGATCAAAAGACACACACATAACACACACACGCACAAAACGGCAACTGTAAGGAGAAGAAGACTATCAGGAGCCTTGGAAAATGGTATTTTAAATTTGTGGCACTGATGATGTGGGGCCTAGAGGCATTCGTTATTCCTTGGCTGCTCCCTTGCGCATACACACAGCAGCATGACTGTATGACTGACAGTATGATGATACAATTGTCAGGGAACACCACTGATGAGGAAACACTAGAGGCAGAGTAAAGCTCACATGAATAAAAGATGACTAAAGAACAAAGAAAAATGAGAGTCAGATTTTTTTTTCTATTAACACAACAACTTTGTACATTATAGAACGAGCAACCCATTCTAAAGTACACCAGAGGAATTTACGACCAATATAAAATGTGAATATTTCACATTAAAAAATAAAAACAAAACTACATAAAAGAGGAAGGATCAAAATATGATAAGGACAGAATAAAACAGAAAGAAGCAAGTCGAAATATAACAAATATTAGATAGTAAGAAAAAAAGCAGATATACAGGCAGACAGACAGACAGACAGACAGATAGATAGATAGATAGATAGATAGATAGATAGATAGATAGATAGATAGATAGATAGATAGATAGATAGATAGATAGATAGATAGATAGATAGATAGATAGATAGATAGATAGATAGATAGATAGATAGATCAAACAAACTTGAACGAAGAGTCCAAATTGAAGAGGTGGCTATGGAGTTCTTGGGTTTGCTTTTCAAAATACAGCATTAATGTTCTGGGCAGCCCTTATGTCTTACGAATGCTGGTCTTTGGTTGTTGGCTCTATTATCAGAAAAATGATCTTTGGTTCTCAATTGAGAAATGATCAAAAAGCCAGAATCATACGGTAAAAGGAGGTCTGTATTTAAGGCAGCCAGGACCATTCGGAACTATAAGAAGCAATAAAAGGATCCTAAAATCAATTCCGAAGCCAACAGCTCGCTGATGCAGAAACCTTCAGAGAGGCCCTCTTTCTGGTTTTACTCAGCACAGGAGCTGCTGAATATTCAAGTAATTGTGTGGTAAATTATTTTTTGGGAGCTCAGAAAGCAGAGCATCACAGTCATCTGGCTTGAATGTGATACAGTACACAGAAATCAAGTTCTGTGGATAGCCATGAGCTAAACATGACCGAATTCTGGCAACATTGAGACAAAACCTGTTATTATGTTTTCTACATGCGACTTCATGCATTGATTTGAGTCAACTATGAGAGAGTAAGTAATTTGTCTCAAAACTGATCATTAAAACCTTTGCGATTGGCTGGCAACCGGTTCAGGGTGTACCTACTGCCCGAAGATAGCTGGGATAGGCTTCAGCATGCCGCACTACCCTTATGAGGATGAAGCGGATCAGAAAATGGATGGCTGGCTGGCCTGATCATTAAAACCTGTGGGAAACTACATCAAATGAAGGCATCCAATTCTACTGGGTCATCAGGAGACATGTAGCAACCTAAAGCTGTGGATGGTGTGCCTCGCAATGACATTCCCAAGTGGATTGCACATTAAAGTTCAAAAGAACCGTTCCATTGCTGCTTTAGGGAAATCCATCTCTGCTTATCTATGCATTTAAGTCCAGGAGCACCAACACTGGGCTTGTTTTAGTACCCATATTGCCTCTTGAGTCATTCATGACAAGTACACTCCAGTGCAGCGAGGACGGATGTGAAACACAGGTTGATTGAAGAAGATTCCTATAAACAGTATTTCATGGATATTCTAAAAAAAAAAAAGATGTTTAAAATTGAATATTATAAAACCATGTTTTTAGTGGCTGTTAATCATTTGATTTGATTGTCAATGATTAACGGTGCAAGGCAAAACTGAATATTTGTGAGGGGAAAAAAGTGTTTCCTTCCAAATGGAAAACGTACTGGAAAATATTATTTTGCATATGATGTAACCAAGGGGAAAAAAATGCCTTGATATGCAAGAGCTCTGAAATTGTCGTCCATGAGAAAAAAAACAAACAAACAACAACAACAACAAACAAATTCATGACTGTTATTTTTAATCATCTAATGAAGGAACATGATGTTAAATATCCAATACCATATCATGATTCCGGTCTAAAAAGGAAAATATGAAATTGAGTTCACAGTAGTGGTAGAAACACGATGTAGAAACACTAAACGCTAACGCATCTTGAATCTGAAACAAGCATGCTTCTGAATTCAATATGAAATCCAAAGACTAGCAATATATGAAGATGCTTTTGGTGTACAAATGATGCTCAAATAAGGGAGTCATACCCTGGGGTCACCATGACTTGTAAGGGCATTCTCACTTAAGACGCACAATGCAGCTGACATTAACCGGCTTTTATTGCGTACTCAAATCTGAATGAGTTATGATGCCACAGAACTGACAATTTCAAATACCACATCTTCTTCGGCGACTATCTTTCTCAATAAATTAACACATTAAAGTACTCCAGGGTGAACCTAGCCTTAAGTCATATCAGTGCTGCAACAAAATGACATTTTAACCTTTAAGATGGGCCAATAGTGACACAGTCTGAGGATGATGAAAGCCCGAAGATAGAGCCATTTAGGTTAAAAGCAATTTTAACAAAATCAACACATTCTGTTGGATTTCTGCCATGGATATTCACCTCCTTTCCCTAGTTTATGCAGTTCAAGATTTTTTAACATGGCAAATACATTACACTAATGCTCAGTCACATCTCTCATCACTAAACATCTCTGAATTAATGAAAGATGTGCAAGGGGAAATTATGAAACCTCTTAAATGTGATCTTATCATAATAATGACACAAATTGGCATGTTAAAAGACATTCATCAATCATCTATATCATACCTGAGAGTGTCCTTATGTGAGTATGTAAATGAGATATTTTAATTCTTATTATAATCATCGGCAATGCCTGACAACTCAGAATTTGTTCTGACATACAACAATTCAACGCTGGTCACAGCATGGGGGTTTTGAGTGAGGCCCAAAAAGAGGTGGTTGTAAATTAAGTGCTCAAGCACAATCAGGTTAATTGAATGCAGTCAACCCTCCACTTGAATGCTGGGTATGAAACAAAAATGACCAGAGTATGCGGACCACGCTATTTAGAGCATTTCCAAGACTTGGTCTTCGGTCGTTTGCACACATTCGTCTGAATATGACAAGATAGCACAGACAAACGCATGCTGCCACGGACAGACGCCCCATCCGCCGATAATAACATGCGACCAGATTCTCCATGGCAACTTATTAAAACAGTAAGATCAAAAACTATGTACTGTAATAATAACGGGGGAGGTGATTGGCAGCTCTTTCCAAAAAAGGTAGATCAATTAGGGAAATTGGCCCCAATTTTTTTTTTCCTGTTTCATATTAATGAATGAGGATACAGTATATCAAAAGCCTACTACAGCATCATCCACTTCCCATATTTTAGTTCACAATTGTATTCACGACGCCCCCTTGTTATAGTGAGTTGGAAGGCAGAGACTACAACTTGGTGGTGCAAGCTCTGTTTCGGTCAGTAGGCACACGCATTTGCGCGGCAATTCAATGTGCTGGATTGCTTTTACCTCAGTTTATCCAGTCCATCCTCCTTTAAGGACGCGATGAGAGCCTGCGAGATGATGAGCAGTAGTCCGGTAGTTTGAATGAGTAGATTTTTGTGTGCAGTATAGCTGCTGCGGACCTTCTCTGTCAACCTGACTAATCTCAAATATTGGTGCGTTCACTTGCCTTCCGTGTAATGCACTACTTACACAAAAAAAAACACACGAAAATGTTTTCGCAGATTCAAGTTGCAATTTGTTTGCGTTGGTAAATAATTGCTAATGACGGTGGCGTCGCGTTGTATAAAACTCGAAGCAGCCTCGATCATCCAAAACTGAGGATGCTGACACAGTGTCTCCGCCCATCGCCACCCTCACAGAATTGGAGAAAATGTTGGAGCGTAAACATACTTATTTTCAGGGAGAAATAATTCATTTGACTGTTCAGTATTAGAATTGCTTTTTTTTTCTCCATTGTAAGATTTAATTCAGTACCATTGTAGGAAAAGGAACTAAAATCAAGACATTTTCAGGAGTTTCCCCCTGCTTGCAGCCCTTCTTTGATTTAGATTTTTTTGTGATCGGTCTTTTATTCCTGGCCAGTGACCCAATGCCCGAGAATGCAGGTAGGTGTAAAGCCAGGATACAAAAGAGTCAGAAAGGCGGCATCCAGTATGAAAAGTGTGACAAACAAATCATGCGAGTGACACGCTGTGGCGTCCCCTGATGGGACAAGTCGAGAGTCGCAAGAAAACAAGAACAATAATTAGTGTATAAAAAAAGTTGTAGTATTTTGTCGAAAAGTAAAAGCCAGATGGATTCTACAGATAATGCATATTTCCTAGACACCTTTAAGGTAAACAATATAGCTGTCAGTTTTTTGTTCATTTGTCCGTTTGTGTTTCTAAGTTTTGAGATAGATATAGCTATGTGTGTTATGGAGAGCTCCGATTAACGTGTCACATGCAACCTCAATGCAGTATTGTGTTAAAGCAGTGGTTCTCAACGTTTTTCAATGGCGTACCCGCTGTGAAATATATATATATTTCACACCTTTTTTTCAGCCAAATATCCCCCAATCAATCAACGCAAAGCCTTCTAGGATCTGAAAAAAAGTGATCTCCCATCATCCATCCATCCATTTTCTGATCCGCTTTATCCTCCCAAGGGTCGTGGGGCATGCTGGAGCCTATCCCAGCTGTCTTCGAGCAGTAGGCGGGGGGAAACCCTGAACCAGATGCCAGCCAATCGCAGGGTACACAGAGACGAACAACCATACGCGCTCACACGCACACCTAGGGACAATTTTGAGTGTTCAATCAGCCTTCCATGCATGTTTTTGGAATGTGGGAGGAAACCGGAGTACCTGGAGAAAACCCAAGCAGGCACTGGGAGAACATGCAAACCACACGCAGGAAGGCTGAAGCTGGGACCAAACCCAAATTCTTGGTGGCTGTGAGGCAACTGCTATGATTAAGATCGTTTTTCTCTTTTTTTTTTTTTTGCACTGATGCTAATGCATAAATATATTTTAAAATATCAAGTACCCCTGCGCATATAAGTACGGTACTCCATTTGAGAACCAAGGAATGTGATATCATCTGAAAGCATCATGCAAGACCATTCAGGATAATTTACACGTTTTCTGACTTTGTTTGGATAGTATATTAAATGTGATACGACCGTTCAATCAGCCATAATTTCTACAAAACCAAACAAAACAAAAACTATTTCTCATCATATTCCAAACACCTTTGGAAAGCTGCAAAAAAAAAACCTTTTTATTTTGGTAATGACGGGAAGCGGAAATTAACTTGGACTTGGACGACTTCTGAGATTGGACTGGCCAATCAGCGTCACTGAGGACCTGAGCGTGAGATGAAGGATGCGCTCGTTTTGAGTATCAAAGTCGCACGAGTCGGCGAAAAAAAAAGATTAGTCAACTGGTAAATTAATCATCTTGTTTTGCTTGGTAATGAGATCGAAAAGTTATTAGTCTTGAAGGATATAACGATAGCAGTTTTTCTGAACCTTGGGGGGGAAAAAAGATGCGGTCGTTTCAGACTGAAATGGGAAGTGTGGGCGAGATTTGTGAAGTTAATCGCAGGCTGAACCGCCACACTCGACCTCAGAGGGACGGTGCAGTGAGTAAATCGAGACCACTACTAGGAATGCTACCAAAACCTGCCATTGGCAATCGAGAAGCAACATTAGTAGTAGATGAACTTTCCACATACAGTCACCTGATTTATACAGGTGAGTCGCGAATTATGATACTTCTTTTGCACACTTGGATGACTAAATAATGTGTAGGAATTGACCCTAGAATTTTTAACGTTAGCTGGTGCCGTTGTACGTTCAAAATAAACTAAAGCTGTAAAATAGACGTTGTATAGTAGGTATTATATTTCTACTATTTAACATTTTTACCTCTCACAATCGCATACAAAATCGCAGCCACGCCTCGCCAGTGTGGTTCTGAGGCCGAAAAGTTAACTTGTTAGTCTTAGCACTGCACATAAGACGGATGCTGGCTTATCTTCATATCGAAAGTAAATTTTAAGCAAACCTTCATTGTGATTACGTTTTAACCAGATCGACAGCCCGTTAACTAGGTAGGAAAAGTTGTTCATCAAGTTCAGTGTTTTTGTCAATTCTTGACTTTTGCTGTATTTGTTGTCTACACACCCACGTTACGTTTAACACAACGCCCCAACTTCATTGCAATCGGTTTTGTAATTGTCCAACCACACCGTTAAAACAATAACACCTTTGGATGCTAGACTGTAATGTCTGCTATTGTATATATATTGTTGCCAGTTTCACAGCGTGTGCAGTCTGTCTTCAAACCTTAAGTTAATCAGTTGAAATGAACGTTCTCATTCCTGGGCTCTGCAATTCCACTTGAATAAGTCCACATCCTGTACTTAATTCTTTGAGAGCAATTACATTTGAGCATTTTCAAGTTCAACATCCTACAACTATATCTGCACAGACCAAAACTCTCAGTTCAAACACACCCGAAACAAATGTTTCCGTTTTTGCTCTTGTAGTTGTTGCTGTTATTGTCTTCTTTCATGCAGACATGACCAGCCATTGAAGGTGCAAGTGGACTGGGTAAAAGCCTGTCACCAAGCTCCCACCACATCCATGTGTATCATTTTTATCAAATTTGACCCCCGGCCTGCATCAAAAAATGCCTACAGGTAATTTTCCATTTTTATTTTATGTATGTATTATAGTCTCAAGGGAAATTCCATTTAAACTGCTGCATATGTTTGGGCACATTACGCAGATAACCAGCATGCAAGGAGAGATGCCATTCAAAATAGGGAAATGCTAAGGGAACCCTGACTTTCACGTGATGCCCCAAAATCAGAAGAAATAAAGCTCCAACGCAGTAATTATATTAAAACTTGTTTTTACGATTACCTCCTAAAACGGAAGCGCTAACATAGATTCGGGTGTAGCTCAATGCATAATTAATATACTACACAAATGTTAAAACTAGTGATGGGTGAGTACCGATACCAGGTATCGGTGTTGAGCCGACACCCAGCCTTAAGGTATCATTCCTCGCGATGGCGGCCAATACTTGTGGCTGTTTTATTAACAGGAACTAAAGGGATGCATGCCTGACAGATTCCCATTAAGATGCAATTTATGTAAGCATATGTGCATTTGTAAGATGTATGTTAATGCTTTGTAGGAGTTGACCTGGATGACATTATTTTACACAAAACCTAAAGTAATGGTTTGCTTAAAAACAAATAAATACATAGATAAATACATATAAACGGTGCAATGTATAATCAATCAAATCTGAGAGCTAAATATGATACACACATTCAACCACTAATAACAAATGGACGTCTCTGACAAGGATTAATATCCTTATAACTTCATTAATTAAATGCATAATGCCATGCAAATCATTCTGGGAGCCAAGTGGGTTTACTGTCATTATTGTAGATATGGACGCTCGATAAATATAACGCCCGAGGCTTCGCTGACATTAAAACTCGTATGGGCAAAATATTGCCACTTTTCATGTTCATGGGTGGCACAAACACCCAAAAATGTAATAAATAAATAAATAAATCCCAAAAACAAAAAAAATTTCCCTATTAATAGCACATGCTTTGTCTTTTACAGGAAAGTAAGCTTCATGAAATCTGATTGAGAAATGAACAAGTTATGATTTAGTTCAATGCACATGCATTGACTTCAATGGGAATGTCACCGCCACCATTGTCGCAGAGCTGAGCTGGACTGCTACTTACCACGACAGTTGCAGTGCATGTGCTTTTGTAACAAAATAATAGCTTACCAATCACTGAAGTCATAGAACGTGGGTCACTAGCATGTACATTGGCATTAGTATCTAGCTATATTGCACTGGTGATCAGTGCAGATGAAAGCCTTCAATAGCCGGAATGATGTTCACAAACGGCGGCGGTCGCTATCTGGGACTGTTCCAGAGATTCAAATTTAGTTAGTTTGTTGTATTCTCAAGGATCAGTCTTGTATTTCTCTTTATTTACTTTATTTTTTGATGAGCACACATCAAAAAATAAATTACGTGTGAGCCTCCCAATGTTCAAACAGACACCATATTTAAATTGTGACAGAACATCATGACAAACTTGTGTTCCCGATTAAACGGTAGTGGTTAATAAAGGTATTTCTAAATGTTACTTGAGACACCGTTCAATTTATTTCTTTGCACTTCATTTTATTACTTGAAAATAAGTTATCCAACCATTTTATTGTGTGTTCCGTGGAAAATATTATTTAATGATCACGTAGGAAAAAGATAATAAAGTTCAATTAATTTCATGAAATGTTAAGAAAAAACAGCTATCCCACAACACATCAGGTCTAGGGAATACTGGCCCACCCCGCGTATCCAACTTTACCACTGTCATTCAGATCTGATGTTCCATTACAAAGTAAAAGGCCTCTGAAATATGACATTTTGACCTCGCATGATTTAAAAAAATAAAAATAAAATAAAATAAAAAGAATTTTAGTTATTCAGCAACCACACCAGGTCTAGGGCATACTAGGTCACATCAGGTATCCAACCACAGTATTTTCATTAAGATCTGATGTCCCATTTCAAAATAAAAGGCCTCTGAAATCTGACACGTTGACCTTTTTGCCTAATTGAAAAAAAAAAAACTTGGTTATCCCTCAACCAGACCATGTTTGGGGTGTACTAGGACACCCCAAGTATCCAACCAGACTACTCTCATTCAGATCTGATGTTCCATTTCAAAATCAAAAGGCCTATGAAATCTGACATGTTGACCTTTTCGCCCAATTTTGAAAAACATCTTAAAAAATGAATTTTAGTTATCCTTCAACCAGACCAGGTCTAGGGGACACTAGGCCACCCAGGTATCCAACCACATTTTTGCCATTCAGATCTGATGTTTCATTTCAAAATCTAAAGCGTATAAAACAAAGATTCAATTGTAATGATTTTTTTAAATATCAGGTGACATTTTAGTCATTGATGTCGAGTTACCAATGACTTTATTTTCTGTCAACTTCAGAGCGCTTCTTGGTGCGATTCTGAGAGAGTTTTTATTCTCCCTGGGTAAATTCATCATTGCCTGACAGCCAAGAAAGTATTTTATGTACCAATCGCCATATGTACTTTATTGTCACAGTTAGAAGTACAACAGTGCAAAAAGATGAATAAAGTGAGATTATTTAAATAAATATCGCGACAATCTAAAAATAAATAAATAGGCTAAATATACTGTAAAGTAAAACTTTAGTGTTTAAGAATTTTACATTTTTATGGTGCATAGGGACGGAAACAAATGTATTGTAGAACTAGAAACCACGACAAAAGAACAGGTTAAAGCTTCTTTCAAATATAAAGTGCAAAAAATGAAAGTAAACTGAGTAGATAGTTGAAAATTAAAACAAAATGCATGTAATAGTACAGCAATACTTAAAGTGGTGGCCATTTCTGTAGTAATTAAGAGTTTAGCTTTTCAGAATTTTATTGTCCTTGCTTTTTGAGATGCAAAGTCATTACTGCCATCATTGTCTATAATGGGGTTTTCATCCAAATGTTTTTAATTTTTTTAAGAGAATCTCATGAAAATGCGCAATACGAACATGTGACATCCTCGTTTCCATTTACTGTTCTTGCAAATATGGAAGGGGGAGGAGACCGCATCACGAGATGTCATATGAGAGTGTCTCTCTGCCCCAGGACACTTGGTTTACTGTCAAGTTAATTATTTGTGTGTGTGTGCGTGTGTGTGCGCTCGTGCGTGCGCACTATTTGAACAACCAATAAACTGACATGACAAGTAATCAGGTGAAAAATGTTCGACCATTCATATCTGTCACCTAATGTACTGCCGACACTTTTGTTAGTCCTGATGTAAGTAGAAAGTAAGTGTGACCTTTCAGTGAGCAATGCAGACGTGTGCACTAGTGCACAATAAGCCATCTGTACGAGTTAGGGTGTGATGTGGAGCCGGGCTTTATTTAAATCCACCAAACGCTGAGAGCCTATGTCCTACCTGGAAAAAGTCCATCTCTGTCCTTGTCTCTGGTATTCTGACCCTGCCTAAGGAGATCAGATCAGAGGTGTTTGTGCACTGACTCAGACATCAACCCGAGGAAAGGTGAAACATAGTGTGTCCTCATTCACTTACAACAGTGCTATATATAGTACTAGTTACAACAGCATTGATGTGCAATTCTTAAACATGGCTGCATTGTAAAATGTGATAAAAAAAAAGAAATATTAAAGGTTTACTAAGAGTTTCCCTGATTATCTTGCAGAACTCCACAAAGTAAAAAATATATACATATATTGATCATTACTGGGCGGAATACCAGTCAGTGGGACTGATTTTCACACCGGTGATAATTAATAAACAAATGTACATTTTATGAAATCAAAACTAAATGGTGATCCACCTATAACGTTATTCAAAATGAGAAATGGTGCAATTCATACTCACAGCACAGGATGATGAAAATAAGTTGAATGAGGTCAATTGATTGGTGTCCACCACAAACATGGCCAGGGCATTTGAGGAAATTGATTCTCTGATGTGATGACGTTTCATTTCTACTTTGTTTGTCGAATAGGAGGAAAAAGCCCTCACTTTCCCCCTGATTCAACTCGCAGTCTCAGTGTTCATCTCTGACCAAACATGATTTTACCCAACGGGTCTGATAACACTTGATATTTTGTGTGGCATCATTAGAATAGCAGAGGCTCACATAGTGCCGCGCCACCACGTTATATCAAGTCAAGTCCAACTTTATTGTCAATATATCAATATTGTCAATGATTATATGATTAGCCTTTGTTGCGCAGAGGTTAACATCTATTAGATCAGTTGGGGCTGATCTCAGTCTTCTCAGCAAGATCTATGTTCTCATTGCCCAAGATCAATGACCCCCCCCCCCCCATGCAGCTGCCATAATTTCATGAGAATAACAGACATTAAACAATATGTTTATATATGTACACCATATCAAGGCACACATAGCACCCACGGTTTTCTTTAGCTTGTTAGCTCGCGCCTTCCAATGCTACCTCGATCTATTTCTCTCTATCTCTCCCAAAATTGATTGTTATTGTAGAAGGGGAATGTAAAGTATATTTCAGTTATTTAACATCATTAAAGGCGGCCCCGTGGTCGACTGGTTAGCGTGTTGGCCTCGCAGGGCAGAGGTGCAGGGTGCGATTCCGGCTCCGGCCTTGCTATGTGGGGTTTGCATGTTCTGCATGGGTTTTCTCCGGGTTTCCTCCCACATACCAAAAACGTGTGTGGCAAGTTAATGGAACTCTCTAAATTGTCCCTACGTGTGAGTGTGAGCACGGATGGTTGTTCGTCTATGTGTGCCCTGCGATTGGCTGGCAACCAGTTCAGGGTGTACCCTGCCTACTGCCCAAAGACAGCTGGGATAGGCTCCAGCACGCCTCGTGACCCTTGTGAGGATAAGCCGAACAGAAAATGGATGGTAGTCATTAAATGTGTGCACTGTTCGTCATAATGAACGCTGTTGACCCATCAACTTCTTTTTGTGCATGTACTCACACATAATTGTGTTACAGGAAATTATAGAACTCCCTCACCCCCACACCCTGCTGACAATTATGCGTGGACTTCCTTCATTGTGTGTACATGAGTAAGAATAATGAAATGATTTGTGTGTTTGGTCCATTCGGTTCTGATGGACTATTATATGTAGGCCCTACTGTATAATTGTGTGTGTGAATCATTAAAGCAGACTATTAGTTTGTGCAGCTTTTTATTGAAGGTTCTTTTTCATTTTAGTTTTCAGTCAGTTATCTAAGTTAAACACCTCATTTAATGGACGGGTGATCCTCCTATACCAGGCATGTCCAGCTCCGGGCCTGGAGGGCCACTTTCCTGCCTGTTTTCCAGCTCTCCCGGCTGCAACACATCTGATGCAGATGATCAGCTCATCAGCCAGCTCTGAAGCAGCATTAGAATGATCTGGATGACTTGATTCAGGTGCATCGCTCCTTGGAGAGCTGGAAAACAGGCCGGACAGCGGCCCTTGAGGACCGACTTTGGACACCCCTGTCCTATACCAAACCGTTAAAAGTTGATTGGATATCTTGTGGGATCAGTGATGATGCACTTGTAAGTTTACTCAAGAAACGTATACAAATAACTTCCTGAATCAGCAAAGACACTAACAAGATGACCGCTCTTTCACAAGGCTAATTTTGGCTGCAAACCGAGATGAGCTCTACAACAGACCATCGAAGGCTGCAGACTTTTGGGGGACCAATAGTGACATTCTCAGCGGTAAGTCATACTAAATTTGAGCCAACAAACTCATAGGTGTAGCCCAATCACTTGTATACCACCGGGCCACACGCATGAGACAGCAGGGATTCTATGGATTCATAAAATCACCGCAGCCACAGGGACATGTTGATGGCATGCAAACCTTGAGCAAAAATATCACGGCCTCGCGGTATGGCGATTACGGCTCAAAACTGAACCCATATACCCAACTTTTTTCCCACTCTTTGAACCCTGCGGCTTTTAATTGCCACACTTTCTTTATGAATCTTCAATAGATTTACCTACAGTCCTGTCGCATCTGACCAGTGAAATTACTCAACATGTCACGGTGGACTAATGAAACTGTCAGAGTCGGCCCTAAATATTCATCAGCCATTTGCAGTCGGAGGGCACATACGTGAAGATAGAGCGGGCTGCTGGAAGAGAGAAATGCGCAACTTTGTATGCGTACCCTGATGAGTAATTGTCTTTACTCAGGTCCGCTGCCAATGTTAAATAGACAGCCTGTTTGTGCTTTTAGTCAATGAACGGCATGCCAAATACAAAGTAAGTCCTGTGGCTCTGTCGCCACATAGAATGTTAGCAATTCTGCAAAAAATATGCTTTTTGACCTGTCCTTGACTGCAACTTTATTCAAAGCTAAGTAGCTTTAAATCATGAAGGAATAGTCTCTCTTGCACCCCAGAATCTAATTCTCCTCTCTGGCACTAGATGTCCCCTTCTGCAGTAAACTATATTTAATTGACTAATGTTCAATACACATAATGGCCTATAGCAGGAGAAATCAATCATCCGTTTCTTCTAGAGGAAATTCAGAGATGGCATCCTTGTCCCCTTTGTAATAGACGGGTCAGGACTTCAGCCGTGGGCCTTAATTGATGTCTGCTTTAATGCAATGTGACGGCAATAAATGGCACTGCCTTATCTGTGGGACTGGGGGGAGGTCCTGAAGGAGATGTACTGTAGCATGACGAGACCAGAAGTAAGCTACGGCTCCCAGGGGGGGATTGGGCTTGCTTTCTGTCCACCTTGGGAGAAGTAAAATCATTTGGCTCGACTTGTCACTGTCAGTGTAAGTGGGCTGACTTTATTGATCACCAGCCAATGCAGGAGACTTAAATGACCTTTCCTTTGCCCTGACATGTGAAGTCAGGCAAAGTGCCATGGCAAAAGCACATTTATTGATTGAAATACATTTTTCATGATTGCAAGAAGATTAATATTGTGTGTCACTTGTCAAGCGGATAGTCCATTTTCATTCTATGTTCTGGGACGCGCAAAAGGGTTGTGCCTGAGGGATCCAAGATAATGCGCATTCAATGTGGTTTTTTTGGCCTTGCAAGCAGTGATTTCTCCATATTCTCGGAGCCTGTTGAAGAAATTATGGACCGTAGATGATGAAATTCCTTGCAATTGTACATTGAGGAACATTGTCATGAAACTATTTTTTCACACAGTTGCTCACGAAAAGATGACTGAGGAATTCAGGGAAGCTCCTTTTATACCAATCGGTGGTGGTGGTGGTGGTGGGGGGGGGGGGGGGCAACAAGCAACAACTTCAGATGCTTGGATTAGATTGGATACAACTTTATTGTCAAATGTACTGTATATGTAACATACAGCACAGATTAAATTTCTGCTTTGAGGGCTAAAATTATGCCCACCCCTCTCTATAATCTAATGTTGCGGTGTACTTTCTCTTTTAATCATTTGGAATTACATTCAGCTCAGATTAAATATTGTGTTTTTCCTGCTTCACTTTGCATTTTAATGCAAATCAGCTGTGTGTTCATAGCTGGAACTGAAATCAAATAATTGTGGAACATATGAACACATACAAAATAATCTGATGATGACACTACAAAGCTTTGGTATTTTTAATGACAAAAATGCTGCATTTTAAGGTAAAGATTCTCGCATTAATATCCCATAAATCAGGTCTAGACCTGGAAATTGGTAAAGAAGGAGGATCATGGCTGGGGATCACCAAGAACGGGAAGCTGGCCGCAATCACAAACTACCTGGAAGGACGGCCCAACCCAGATGCGCAAGGAAGAGGTGATGTTATTTTGATTGGGTTTCTTTTCTTCTTTTTTTAAAATTTCTTAGCTCCCCCTTTTGTTTAGTGTACATGAATCATTTTCAGAGTACAGTACTGTAATGCAATAAGTCGATCATTACCATTCCACAGGTTTCCTTGTTTCCAACTACCTTGTCGACAAGGACTTGGACAGCTATGCCTACCTGAAGAAGGTCTCAGCAGAAAGTCATCTGTATAATGGCTTCAATCTTCTCACAGCAGAGTTCAAGTAAGCACCTGCTGATGTTTGAGCGCTGGATTAATTGAACTTTTGCTAAACCGCAGGTTTTAAATAGATTTCCGCTCTTGAAAGCTAATTCTATATTTGATGTGCTTAGGGCACTCACACAAGTATTACTTTTTCCAGAGAGGGTAAAAGGATACGTTTCTACTTGCACGTCCGAAACTGTCTCGCACATGCAAATCCTGCATGAAGCTATGGTGTCGTCCACATAGTCACTTGAATCCTCCAGATATCAGCATTCGTACCTTTTGTCTGCTTCAAGGTAAACAAGGTCTACAGGGACTGAGAGTGGCCTGGGGCCACCTCACCTTGGTGTCCGGCTACCACCTAATTAGAAATGCTGGCCCGACTGGGCTGGTGCAAATTTAAAGTCATCAGAAATTTTGGGCCGATGAAAATGTATTTTAATCAGATGCTGCGTTCAGAAATTAAACACACATACCCTCAAAAGTGCTGTTAGGGCGTCAGAGTGAATATCCGAATGCACTCTGTGTTGACTGGAACGAATGAATTCCAGTTGGCCGAAACTTTGCTTCTAACTACGGCAAAGTTGCCGTCGGTGTCAACAATGGTACGAGTCGGGAGTCAAAGAAACAAGAGAGATAGGAGTCACGCTGCAGAGATTTATTTATGGCACTTGTTCCCTGTATTCATTAAACTCAAATCAAGATGCGTATTGTCGCACGACTACGTACTATATCCTCAATATTTGCTCCTACACAGCTGTGTACCACGATGCTCATAGACTACCATATTTCAGGCAGCTTGTGCGCACTTGAACTGTAAATGGCTGTTTCATTGGTCCACTGTGATGTGTTCGGTAATTTCATTGGTCAGATCTCACGGGTAGTATGGGTAAATCTTCTGTAACACCCCTTTCCCACTGAAATTAGCGGGTAGTAGTGATCCGTGGTGACACGCAACCAATTGGCAATATGTCCCTTTCCCATTGACCAACAGAAGGCGATTCTGCGGCCCTTCCACCACTTTGCGTCTGGTTACGTCACCACACCGTGATTGCGTAGATGATAGTGCGACAAATTTCTTGGTGGTAAACAGCTTAAGGGGCGATCTCCTAGATTTGTTGTGGGGGTGTGCTATATACGAGGCCGATGGCGCGCGATGTTATGACTCATCACGTACCGCCCTATGTCATCACGCAATTACCGGGAAGTCCCGTGGGAGGATTCCAAACTGCAAGCGGAGGCGATCTGAGGCAATCACAACCTGCCTCCGATGGCGTGCTGGTGGACACGGATTGACACTGGCCAGTGAGCTTTTCCCACTGCCCAAACAAGCGTGTTTAGCCGTGATTTTGCGGCAGTGGGAAAGGGGTATAAGATTCTAGCAGCTTGAAGCTATGACAATGAAGTTTACCTTCAAATGTGCTTCGTCACTACTCATTGAGGTAGATATACAGTATACGCTCACTTTGCAACCCAAAAAGAAAAGCTGTTTAGTCTGGCCATTACAACCTTGATTAATAATCTGTGTTCCATGTGAATTAGTCACTGAGAGCCGATTGCTTTCCAAGCACGTTACGCTCAGGCTGGCCTCAGTGGAGCTAATGGCATATACTTCATGCATATTTATTTCCGTCATCTCATCAGAGATGTGCTCTACTTGATGTGGATAACCAACATTTCATCTTGCTCTCCAATAAGTGTGTATTCTGATTGCCATTACCATCACTCTGATTTTAAGTGATTATATGTGTGTGTATATATATATATATATATATATATATATATATATATATATATATATATATATATATGTATGTATGTATGTGTATGTATGTATGTATGTATGTATGTATGTGTGTGTGTGTGTGTGTGTATAATTATATATATATATATATATATATATACACACACACACACACACACACACAGTTTA
>CAAKHF010006741.1:25096-65602 GCA_901007745.1 Hippocampus kuda | reverse complement strand
GAGAAAGGGGGGGGGGGGGGGGGGGGGGGGGGGGACGGAAACTAAGCAAAACTAAATGTTGGTTTCTGTTCCTGGGTCACTAGCCACTTGCGCACTGCAGACTGCCGGACGTGGGAACATAAGAGCCAGGATTCACCTGCCCCCTTCATAATAAACTCAACACTGACACTTGTCAAAAGTCAGCAAATTCCTGCCTCGGTATCTTATTCATGAGAGAGCAAAAGATTCTCTGTCGATCAACTGTCTGCAGTGTAGCGCCACTATTTAGGTACAGTACTGAAGGCTATCCGTCAAGTCATGGATGACGGTCTCCATTTAATGCCAAGGGAATCTCTTTGGAGATGCCTGTGCGTGATTCTGTTTATCGTGAACACTCTAAATTGTCCCTCAGTGTGAGTGTGAGAACGAATGGTTGTTTGTCTCTGTGTGCCCTGCGATTGGCTGGCAACCAGTTCAGGGTGCACCCTGCCAACTGCCCGATGACAGGTGGGATAGGCTCCAGCATGCCCTGCGACCCTCGTGAGGATAAGCGGATTAGAAAATGGATGGATGGATGTTGCAACCTTCCTTCACCTTCAAAGTCGTTGGGTCACTGAGGTGCTACATCTACCAATGGGTCCATTGTCTGTCTTCTTTGATGACACACTGCCAATTTGTGGCCCCTCACTGATAGATTTCATTTTAAGTTCTGCTGGGTGCCCATCCACCCCTATTTGCCAGCTAGTCAACCATGACCTGGTAAGGATGGGTTAATGTAGTTATGGCCCAACCGGGGTCAGCACACTCTCTGACTGGTACCGAAATAGGAAATCGCCAAAAAGGGGTACATGCGTCAGTCGCTTTGCTCGCCTACACAACTTTTGCATCCCAAAATGTCTGTGAACCACCAAATGGAAAAGGGGCTGTTTTGTCATCACATCATCAAATCAAGTCATGATTTGTGAATCGTTTCTTCCTTTTAGTCAAGCAGCTGATCGACAGCAAGTACTTCTTTTGTACGAAGTCCTTTAAATTCATTCCGTTGGATAAAGCGTGCGATGGAACGGACGACTGCACGGGAGGAGAAGACGAACAAACGTGCTTGTCAAACCTCAAGGTCAACACCACCTTTCCAGGTAGAGCCAAGGAACCATCTTCACATTCGCTTGTCTGTCACCAGAACTTTAAGGGGGGAAAAAAGAAAAAGATCTCCTTTGATTATACATCTCTGCAGTCCGTCTGATGACCCGTCAGAGCGTCCTGCAGGTGTACAATCCCAGCTCCGGCTGGAGGAGTGTGTGTAGCGAAGGCTGGACCGATAAGCACACACAGACGGCGTGCACGCAACTGGGATACACCAAGTCAGTTCCAGGAACGGTGTCAGAATAATTCTGAATCACCTCATATTCAATCTCTAATGCTGTGTCCTTTCCCCGTTGGCAGTAAACCTCGCAGCATCAATGTGCCAGTGAACACGTTATTATCGAACCTGAAATCTGGACCATTTGCTGCACTAAGGTCAGGGACAGGAAACATGCCTGTTCACCAAGCTACAGTTGACCGGTGAGTGAAACTACACGTTCCGAAATGGCACTGGTACACCTAGAAGAATTGACAATGGAATATTTGTCAAGATGAGAATAAGTGAGGGAAAACTCACAATTGCCGCTAGAGTTAATCCTGGAGTTCTTTGATTTTCCGAATCAACAGGAACCTTCTTAGATTTTTCAGTAGGCTGTTCACAATCGTCCTGTGATTTGATTGGAAAAATTGCAGTCTGCATTTTTAACCCCTATAAGCTTCAGCAACTGCTAGGATCCTGAAAAAGTTGAGCTTTATAGGAAATGGGTGAATTGCGTTGTGTACTGCGTTAGAGTCATGTTGGAACATATTTAAACCTTTCTTTCCCAAATTTATGTTATCCCAAAGTCGGAAGTGTAGAATTTTGCAAAATGTCTTGATGAGGAAAAAAAGAGTTTTGAGTGAATGCTATCATCCAACAGCAGGTGCGCGGCAAACAAGCCAAACAAAAATCAATGATGAGGTGGCCTCAAAATGTTTTTATCATGTGCTTTTGAAACAGTCATTCAACCAAAACAGGAACCAATTCTCCCTTTTTGCACTTCAAAACCAAATATTCTCATTTTATTTTCAGCGCCGTGCTGTTTTTTTTTTCACGTTTGATTTCCCCCTCACTAACTGTCACGCAAACGAGTTTCTGTTCTCGGAACAGTTCCCGGTTTTTGTTCCTTTTCTTCTCAAGGCCGATGCTTTTCAATGATTTGACATCTTCTTTGAGTTGACAATATTGTTTGTGTAAGCAATTATGACTCATTGTGTGGTTGAATTATAGTTTTTAAGAATTCTTCCACCTCCTATAGGAGTGCATGCAGATCCGAGGCTGTGGTTTCTTTATCGTGTTCAGGTTGGTACTATTTTTAGATACATAGCTTATGTTACTAAGTTTTGTTTTTTTTCTCTTAACAGCATGTCAGCTTATGGGGGCTTGGTGACCTGATTGTGGAACTGGTTTGACTAACAGGTCCATACATGTCGCTGTTGACTGCAAAGCCTTTAGCAAACACATGAATGAGCGCATCTTGTGAGTCATTAAGATCCACAAAAAACAGTTTGCAGAATAAAAGAAACTAGCTCAACCTGGTTTGGCCTGTCAGAGCAGAGTTAATGTCCTTAATTACCGGTAGAGTGTTCAAAGTACACAATTTGGTTGGGTGTTCATAATGAGCATTGCTCACCTCACTATGGGGCCTATGAGACTGTGTCAGAGAAGTGTGTCATTTTCCCCGCACAGTCAGCAAGGAAATATAATAAAAATAATGGAGACAGACAGTAGAATGAAATGTAAGAATAATACAGTATTTGACGACAGTAACAGTAACAGTTGACTACACGGTTAGCCAGTCCCTCAATAACTATTGAATGTCTACATTTCCACCACATTTGCCATTGGAAATGTAAATTACGTTTGCCTCAAAACAATTTACTCTTTGTAACATCTTTTCGACCAACACGTCGCACATTGAAACTTCAGCGTCAGATAAGAAGCCGAAAATCATCAACTGTTTACTCAGTCACTCTGCCTTAGTCGAATGTAAGGGTTTGTTTACTAGTGGCGCCATTGGAGAAACCTTTGGCATTTGTCAGTTTTAAGTACGTACATCAGAGGTCACAGCGAAAACTGTAATGTTTGATGTTTTATTATCAGACTGTGGTGAGGGAGACGCTCAGAACCGCATTGTTGGGGGTACGGATGCTACCATAGAGGACTGGCCGTGGCAAGTAAGCCTGCAGCAGGGCGGCCAGCACACATGCGGAGGCTCCCTCGTGACCCTACGCTGGGTGATCACCGCAGCTCACTGCTTCGCCGGGTCAGTAATGTTGCTCTCATTTGACGTTTGTTTGTCCATGTCATGCACCTATGACTCGTGCCAACTCATCCCCATTTTCTTATGGGCCCTGCAGAAGTAAAAAGGAGCTAAGTCGCTGGAAAGTGGTGTCGGGCCGGACCTACATGGGTACCTTGGGAGGTTCCTCTGTGGACAGAATCATCCTAAACGGAAACTATGACCCATCTCGCAATGATTATGATATAGCACTCATGAGACTTACAAGTCCAATCACAGTGGGAGGTAAGTGCGAGTAGTAAAAGACCCCCCACAAAAAAGGTTCCTTCCAAACAATGAAAGTAGCCAGGGGTACTCCCAATGTTTTGTATGGCCGCCTTCTAATGGCAATTATATTTATGCACCAATTGCATCACCTGCCTTGTCTCACAGACCACATTTGGTATGCCTGCACCACCTAAAGCAGGTAATGTGTGGCTAATGTGGGTAAACATTTGTGCAGCAGATGAGGTTAAAAAAAAAACATTTTTAAAAAAACTATTTTAAAAATAGGTCTTATAATTATTTTAAATGTGTTAAATGTATTTCTAATTGTTTTTCATTTTACCGATATTTTTATTGTGTTAATTACAACAAATCAGTTAATCAATGATTTAATGAATTTAATTAATTTGTAAAAAATCCAAATTGGGTAAACAAAAATTATTCTAAATAATTGACATTTTAGTCCCCCCATAACACCTGATCTAATGAGAGCCAATACTAAATCTGGATCAAACTGATGGATCGATAGGTTTGAACCCAGAAGCCAATTAAAAAAATATTTGGTTGATTCAATTCTTTTCACAAAGCTGTTTGGTGAAAAACATGCTTGCAATCACTGAGTGGTTTCAATTGTGAACACAATTTGTAATTTTAGAAAGGATTTTAGTAAGAAACATGAAGTAGACATACGTGATTTGAGCCATTGAGAACTAAAGTGAGATAACACCGTTTTGGTAATTTTTAAGTTAAGTGCAGAAATAAATACACAAACAGCATATCAAAATCAAAATCGACAATTTGGACATATGGAGGCCAGTCCACTTTTGCACTCAGTACTTTTCCTGATTCGGCAGGCCAACTTCCATTTCCCATGAAACCAGGCTTCAAAACCCGCAAAAATACCCCAGAAACTGCAGTTCAAAAATGGATAGATGACTCAGAAAGTTGGCCTAGATTGTGACACCTAAGCACTGTATTATATTATCCAAGTCTAACTAATTAGGTGTCTGGCAATAGCTGATCACATTTTAACACCCCAAAAAGAAGTTTTCAAGTATGGCCTAAAACAATCAATTCTATTGGAGTAAAGCAACAATGGGTAACTTTAGGCTTACATTTGCTCATGAACACACTTCTGTACTCATGTGTTCCAGTGAGCCGGATGCCAGTTTGTCTTCCCCCAAAGGCTTTCGACCTTCCTCCTACAGCCTCGATGGTGGTGACCGGTTGGGGCTACCTGGAGGAAAACGGTGAACGCCCTCATCATTATTATGTTGACATTAAAAAACAGACATGCAGGGTGTTTCACATGCCGCAAATTGCATACTCTTCATGTTGCCTTCAGGAATCATCTCTTCATCGCTGCAGAAAGCCAACATTCCGCTCATCGAAAGGAACAAGTGTGCCAGCCCTACCGTGTATGGCAGCGCCATCACCAATAGGATGATCTGTGCTGGTTTTCTGGAGGGTAAAGTGGACGCATGTCAGGTAACCGCAGCATGAGAACACACCAAAGGACCTTTTTGGGAGAGAGTTCAAATGTTCGTGGTGCTTCTGCACACCTTAGGGCGACAGCGGGGGGCCCTTAGTGCATTTCACCTCATCCAAATGGTACCTAATTGGGGTGGTGAGCTGGGGCGTCGGCTGTGCCAGGGAGGGGCGTCCAGGCGTGTACTGCAACGTAGAGGAGCTGCTCAATTGGATTCACACCATCATCGAGGTAAGGCGTTACAGTTCAACACTCACTATCAGCATGAAAGTGTTGACCACTTTAAAATATTTCAACAAAGGCTGACTAACAAAGAGAGTAAAACATAAGGGCTTATAACATGGTCATCAGGAATGTATCAGTTTAGACCGATAGTGCCAGAAATGTATTTTTAAATCAATTTGCAATATTAAATCAGTTGGATTACTTTTATTGAATTTCAATTTTGCAGCTTAATTCAAGTTCCCCAAACTTTCACGAGCCGAGGCAAATGTTTTACATTAAAAAAAAAAAAAATCTCATGACACACCACCAAACCAAAAAGTCACAATAAGTACTTTATATACTGACAGCCTTGTGTCTATTTACTAAAATTGTGTAACCTGGGCTTGTTTAATTAGACACAAACCTATCATTTGGTTGTATGAATGGCAACGGGTTGGGAAACAGTTTTGTTGCACAGTACCTTCTGTGAAGAGCTTTTGTTTATTCTGCCTCTCACGACCGTCGCTGAAATAGGGGAATAAACATACATCAGGATTGATTGGAATTAAATAAACAGTTTTGGGATGGTTTACACACAAACATAAATGCCCGACTGAGAGTGTCAATTTAATCCCAGTTTTATATCCTTTTTAAACAGCTCTTGTCGTGTTGAATCTTGTGTGTGCTTTTCAATTCAAATTTGGTCATTATTACTTTCCCCTACAGAAAAACCCATGATGAGCTCCAATCTGACAACCTACTGCAAGACCTAACTGGACGTGAAGACGTGATTTTCGAGTGGCTAGAGACAAATTTATGCGACACAGCTATGAGATGCAAAGAAGTGGAGTACATACATTCAAGCTTACTTCAGGTTATTGTTTCTCATGGGGCAAGTGAAACTGGGATGCATGGAATTTTCACAGCAGCCTTTTTTTTTTTTTCATCTAAGCATTTGAGGTACGCCAACTGAATATTGATAGGGGTCATTCCAGAATTGGTGGTAATTTGGGGATAGAGATTTCTTTTTTTTTTTTTTACCCCCAAAGATGAAGGAAAAAAACAAAAAAAGAAGTAATTAAACATAATTTACTGCGATCAGCTGGCAATCAGTTCAGGGTGTACCCCATCTACTGCCTGAAGAAAGCTGGGAAAGACCCTCGTGAGGATCAGCGGATCAAAAAATGGATGGATGGATGGATGGATGGATGATGTAATTTATTCAGCTCATCCACCAAAAGTTCCCTTTTTTTATGAGGCATTTGTCAAATCATATTTTGCTGAGCTTGGCGCAACCCTGTTACAAATATTCAGGCTTCTGAAAAATATTTTCAATATTATAAAAATATTAAGTGTCTTTTACAATTGCTTTACAAACAGTAACAACTACCCCTCCTTGTTACTAGCTCCAGTAACAGTAAATGCTAATGCTAATGTTAAGCGTTTTGGCACAGTCGTACATATGCTAGTTGTGTTAGCTGCTATGCTAATGGCCCAGGAACAAACTTAATGGGAGGGGGGAAAAAGAAACCTTAAGTTTTCTAATATGAGCAAACCGCGTTGCATTGGTTTGTGAGACAGTTCATTAAGATGAAAGCATTGGAAAAATAAATGTCAGAAAAGAGAGTAGGCCTTACAGTACCTGAAGTCAGTTTTTCCACTCGGTCTGGATGTAAAAACCTTTGTGTTAACCGTTTGTTGACACAACTTCATTGCATAATTACTATAATTTTAAATACGTCTGTGATAAAAAGAATGTTTAAACAGTGACAACACAGACAAAACCATTTCCAAAATTATACCCGAAAAAAAAAGCTATTTCCCAACCTTTTTATTTGTTAAATTTGATGTGCAAATTGGTCAAGAAGAGGCAAAGATGAGGGGAATAAAAGCTATTTTGGGGGATGCTAAAGAGCCATTTGATATTTTCATTATAATTTAGGAATCACTTTTACACAAATGTCCTCCAATTCTGGAATGACCCTTATCTTTCTTTGACTTGTGATTTACAATATGTTCCATGATTATGATATCATGCACTATGAGATGATAGCGACAAAGTCTCACATAGGGAACAATTCAGGTTAATGTCTTTATTATTGCACTGGTTGAAATCATTGATGGCACGGATTCAGTTGCTCATCAATAACGGGTGGATGCATCATTTTAGCACATAACAGAAAAAAAAATCAACCAAGCACTTTAAGTCAAAAATGAGAATTACTTGACTGACTCAATAATAACTGTATGTGTGAGTAAATAATACAAGTAGAGAGGATTTGAGTTCACGGCAGCCTAACCTCATTCTTGGTGTATATTAATGTCTATTCAGCCACGTTGTGATATTAGTGCACCTTCAAGTTTTAAAGTCGCAGTTCCACTTGTAGGCATAAAATCATTCCAAACAAAATCATAGTGGCTGTGGGTAATTAAATTAGATAGTCGATGTAATAAACTGGAAGACATTAGCAAATAATAAAATGTATATTGACTTAATTCCTGTAAATATCTTTGTAGCTGTATATTTTTTTATGTGAGTAATAAAGACTTCCTCAAATTGCAAGACAGTACACTCAAACACTTCATTTGGTACATATCGGGTAACTTACCTGTTACTTTCAGTCAATCTGTTTTATTTTTTTTTTTTTACATGTTATGTTTTTAAACACCTTTAAAAACATAACATACCTTTAAAAAAATTACAATACTATTATTTTTGGTATTCAGTTGCCAGTGGAACACCCTGACGCAATGCTAACAACGGAGCACTCCACTATGTCAACAATGAACAATAAAGGAGTCAAACAATTTCTGGGTCAGATTTCACATTCTAAATAGAATCCCGGTAACTGCATCCACCCAACTTTCACTGTGTATTCCAATTTTCAGTCTCTTACCTTGAACATTTCTCTCCCGGGGATCCATTTAACACCCACTGTTTTGAATTTTGAAGAAAACACATAAATCCAAGTTTGTATGCAACGTTTTAATTCAAGAATGCAGTATCTCCTGCTTTATCGTATCATTAAAACAGATGTAATTAAGAGCTTTAAATGATCCTATGTCATGCTACAAGTGGCATTGAACTTTTGTAGTGGTCGGAAACATTACATGCCGCTTCGAGGCTCTCAGAACATCGATGCAGAGCAGCCTTAAAACTTAGCTTCAACAATAAGAACATGGGCTTTTATGTGGGAAGCGGCTGTAGTTATCTCCTTGCACGCCGTGCAGGGCCTTTAAAGGGATCATCCTGGATTGAAGGAGAAATAAAAAACAGGGATAAACAACTGACCGTGGGAAAATGAGAAAAGCAAAGGTTATTGGCATGAGATGAAATGTATCTACACAATCAAACGGAATGTTGCACTGATTTACCTCATCGCTGTCATCAAAACTCACTCCTTTGGACGTCTGGCTCTGAGAGCTCTCTCGCAAGAATGACGACGTTGACGCGGTCCTGAGGTGATTCAGAGGAGATACTGATTTTAACTAACTGTGAGATGTCAGGTTTGGAATAAGAGGCTGCGTTAGGGATTGGGCTACTTCGCAGTGAGAATTCAGGATTAATTTGGACAGACACAACACATTTTTAACGCACAAATAGACATTTGTCGGAATATCGGAACCATTTTAAAGTAAAAATAATTTTGTTCAAAAATATTAAAATATCGCATGCAATGTACACCCTTGTTTGATCAAAAGTGAACGGGTACATTGAGGTCTGCAGGATGGCAAAATTGACCTAAATCAACATAAGTTGGAATGAAGATATGCTCACACTCTCCCTTCCAAAAGTATTGGAAAAGTGAGGCCAATTAAGTTCCGCTTCTATTTCCAATTATTTACATGTGGACCTGATACACAAAACAAACACTACATGGCGTTGTGTGTATTTCACAACAAGCATCAGTAGCCGAACCTCAATTGTTCACAGTTGTCTTCTGCACTTGAGTGTGAAGACATTTAGCTCAGAGCATTTTTGTATGACATACATTCTTTTCTGCCAGTATGAATGTTATCCCTTTCGCCACCATTTTTTATCATTAATTTTCCCGATTGTGAATTAGAACAATTTTTTGAACATGCGGCCCTAAAAAATGTCTTAGTCAAGAAAAACAAGCATACTTGGAGGAGGGCCGAGTTTTCATTACAGGTGCGTCTTCATCCGAGTCATCAATGGTTAGCTGAAGAAGTGAGAACGGGAGACCATTATTCAGAACAATAGACACATGAAGCATGAATGTGGAGTGTCCGATTTACATCATCTTCTGCATAGGATGTGGGCAATGTGCTCCGAGAAGGTCTTTGGGACGGAGCTTGAAACGCTGAACAAGGTGGAGATCAAAATGGTGTGATCAAAATCCACACACACACTCGCGCGCATTGTTAACTTTGATACGCAACCTCACACACCTTGCATGATGCTTCTGCTCTGGCTCATCATCTGGGATTTCTTGGAAGCTCCTCGTGTGGAGGATTTCGGCTCCGAGGCTTTAGCACCTGGATGGTAGAGGATTAAACTGACGATATATAACACAACATTTGTACTCTCCTGTTGTTTTTTTCTACGATCCAACATTTTGAATACAGCACATCTTATTTAAAAAAGAGACACAAAAAGAATAAAGTCAGGCTAGAAGTTGAAGTCCATTTTCTTTTTGTACGTCAATAATGTTACTTTATCGACACCTCTCATTTTTACAACTTCGCATGTAAATAAGAACAGAGCTGATGTGCATGTGCTATGAGTGCCCCCTGTTGGCTCGGAAGTGTATCATTCTCTTCAAATCAAAACAATACAATACAGTTTTCTAAATTCTTTGCCTGTTTAATTGATTTAAACCGTACCAGTACATCCATCCATTTTCAATAGCACTTGCCGTCAAACATGTTAATATGATTTCAATTTGAATTTGTAAATAGCGAACTGTGAATAAGTGGGATTTCAATGCAGATGATTTCTTTTCCACGTTGTTGTCATTGACAAAAAAACAAATCTAAAATAAACCTTTGCATCATCAGCTGAGGACTCACCTCTTCCTCGCCCCCGCCCTCTGGTCCCTCGACCTCGACCTCTTCCTGTGGCAGGTCGAGCGTCTTGGTCAGAATCCACGTCGCTCGGCGGGTCTGACATGTTGATGTCCAATGAGGTCTCTCCGCGCTCCAAGCGGTGAGCCTTGGCTCTATTAATCGCCTAAAGGAGGACGGAGGAGCGCAATGTATGTAAACATCTTAAGTCCCGGTCATGCTCAGCTCACAAACCTCATCGATTTCATTTTCTTCCTCCATTGTGTTCTTTTTGGACTCTCTGATTCGCTTGATCTGAAACACACAATGACACACTTGTGAGCTTGCTCGCTGCTGCTGACCATACTTTCAATGCGAACCGCTGACCTCGTCGTCGATCTCTTGCTCTGTGATTACACTCCGGCCCTGGAGGTGGCGCTGCGTCTTCTCGAGCTGGTATGTGATCAGCTCCTCGATGGCGTCTTTTTCATCTTTGTCGACAAACTCCTGAAGGGCTTTGCCCATGCCATGTTCTGTCAGGAGGGACAGCTGCACCTTCTGTGGGAACATTGGATACACAGTGTTAGGAAAGGAGATAATGCGTAGTGCGTGGGTGTGTTTTTATCACACCTGCTCAGTTGCTTCAAAGTACTGCTTCACCAGGTCCTCTACTCTCAGCCCCTCGACTGCTGTCGTTTTTAGTACCCTGCTGTAGTCAACGCTTAATTCATCTAAGAATAAAACACAGAAAAACAAGAGCGTTCAGATATGGCATGTCGCATGGTATGCCCCAATTTCTTTTTTTTTTTTTTTGTTTTGCACCCTCGTCTGAGTCACCTGATTCTGAGCATCTGATGATACAGAGTCCCGAACGGCTAACTTGGCAATGTATCGAGGAGAAAAAAGGAGCGCATACAAATTTTGTCCATTTTTTTTTTCAGGTGGCATATTAAATGTATTGAATTAGTTGTTAAACGCAGCTTTATCCTTTCCGCCATGCAAAATGCTCAATTTGCACACATTGCAAGTCTCTGTTGCGCCGGCTCCGCTTTCGACATTAAAATATTTCTGTACTGCAGACGGTATCATGATACCGGATGCTACCTATGTATATACATATTTTAAAAAAAAAAACATTCTCCTCTGATTCTGATCAGCTAAAAATGACGTCATTGGTGCCAATTTCCGATCACATGATTGTGGTCAGGACATCACTGAATGTCCCCAACTGAAGTGATCGAGAAAAGAATGGCCAACATGAGCAGCGGAATCCACAAGAGACCTCACTGAAAATTGTCAATCACCCTGAGCCTGTCGATGTCAGTAATGTGCATAACAGAGTAGTGTCAAACGCTTTCTAGTTTTAAAAAAGTCCTAAATGCAGACCAATATGTAACCCCTTTAATTGCCTTGGATAATTATCAATAATTGTTTGTCCATATGCGTTTTTATTTTTTATTTTAATCTTGACCATATATCTTACTTTAAATGCCACCCGCAACAATATTTGCAGGCATTGTTTGTTGTTTCTAGAAAATATAATAGAAAACAGAGGCAGTTGGATGCATTGATCAATGGCTGACAATGAAAACATCAAATTCAATACATGGGTAATGGCGGTCCCTGCTACTGTGCACAATATTCAGTCTAACCTTTGATTCGCTCCTTTTTCTCTCTACATCGGAGAAAGTGAATGAGGTCTTTTGGGTTGGCCACCTGTTCCACGTATTTTTGACTGAAGCGGGAAGTGTTGAAGGTCTCAAATCCGCCGGTGTAGTCGACCTAAGGAGAAGGATCAAATGTGAACTCTGGCAGTAATCGGAGTGGATGATTTTGGGAGCGGCTCAAGCTAACCCTGAGGCGGATGAGCGGTTTCTCGGGAGTTAGCGGACATCCCAATCGCTCCCTCTCGGCTTGTTCTAGCATCTCATTGACCTGCAAAGCATCACGGGACACAGACGTGATAAAGGAGATGACTTTTAAGTGGTCTTGTGGATTACATGACTGCTTTCCAATGTTAACTGAGCCAAGCAATATATCTATTTTTAATTACAAAAATCTCAAGACACGCCATGAAAAAAAAAAATTGTGAATAATTTTCAGAACAATTATGTGACATTGGATGATGTTGGCACATTATGGGTTAGCAATCAGTGGATTAGACGGCGAGTACCTTGGCGTGGCAAAGGTTCTCCACCTTCTTTATGACATTGGGCGTATCCACTGTGAACGCGTCCTGGTAGTCGGAGAGCACCACGTCTTGGATAAAGAACTGACGTACGGTCTTTAGGGGGATCTTCTGTAGGTTCATTCTACGTCCTTTCACCCTCAGCAACCCGATATGTCTACACGTGAAGAGTGCGATTTGGCTACTACGGCCTTCCAACACGGCCTTGACTGATTGCGCGTGTGTGTTTTGTTACTTCTTGGTCGCCTCTCCGGGAGACAGCGAGGTGGCTACGGAGCTGCCAGGCTGCGTTACGTAGAAAAGCTGCTGTTCATTTCTGCTCGGTGCTATCAAGCACTCGTGCTCGTGACCCCACACCACCAAGTCAAGGAACTCATCCAGGAACTGCTCAGGGATGTAGTTTGTGGGGCCGTGCTTACTCCTGGACACAAAGTACACAATGCAGAGAGGATTCACTGTAGAAACTAAGGATGAAGAATGTCTCAAAGGCAATATTTTTACGATTGTCAATTCAACAATGAATATTGCTAATAATGGATGGCATCTGATAAATATTTTTTAGCATATATTTCATAGTTTATTGTATATAAAGTTAGTATGAAACATTTCTACAGAGACAGTCTAAAAGTTACATTATTGAGAACGTCGCCCTTCTCCAAAATATGTCAAGGTAGCGTATTGTCTGTGGCATTTTTAAGAAAAGTTAAGGAACATGTACCGGTATAATAATTACTTTGTGAAACCCCATTTTTAAGGATCTGAAGACACCCGGATTAAACGATTAATAATGATGTACCGTACAGTACCAAAATACATAACGTTCCTTTGTTTGCTTGCACAACAAGGTATATAATCTTCATTGCCTTTCTCGCTGATTGCCAGTGATAAAATCACATTCTTGTGCAGATTGAATAAATTAAGCAGTTCCACACCTGTTCTGGTGAATGGTAAACAGGTTAAACCACTCATCTTGGTCTTCTTTGGGGCGCAACATCGTCACGTGATTATTGACAAACATCCTGTAGAGACGCTCATCTGGGATGGAACCTACACAAGCACAATACACACATGCGTTATCCCAACCCATCAAGACTTTAAAAATTGTCTGGAATGGCCCACATGCTCATACCGAGACCGTATAACGCCAGCTTGCTGTTGCCTTTCTGCAAGAGGATGGGGCTGATCTCAATCTTCTCCACCGACTGAGAGTGACCAAAGTGATTCACGAGACCAGAGGCACTGAGGAGATCCAACGCGCACAACCCCTCAGCCTTCGAGAGACGAACACCGCATTAGACCACATATAAATGCTAATCTTGTGCGGACGGTGAGCCCAAGCATGTCTGCTGTAACAATAATAATTTGGCATCGTGTGGCCGAGAAACTATGTTTAGGTGAGGGGAAGAGCTTCCTTCAGTCAAGTCACAGCTTTATGTTATAGACAAAAGTGTTTTGTCGCTATCATAAGGGATTAAAAAAAATCTACCGGAGGGGACTCACCCCAGTCGGGTCGTCGTGGTTACCATGAATGCTAAACACGGGAATGGAAATGTTTAGATTTTCATCCTGATAATTAACCCAAGGGAACCTGAAGACACATAGAGGAAAACATCATATGGTGTGCAGTGAACAGGACGTGGGCGGAAAAACGCATATGGACTTACTGTGTAGTGTTGAAATTAACTGTCTGGTCACTGAGTATGTTGAAGTTTATGGGCGATTCGCCCATGCAGTATTTTCTCAGCATAGTAATACAGGTGTGGAGGCATCGGCGTGTCGGCTTGTTCTCATGAAACAGATCACCTCCCAGCAGGATGAAATCCACCTGTGAGTAAACAACGATAAAGAAGAGTCAAGCACATTCTGAGTGCAAGTTGCACCTAGCATGTAGCTAAGTCAGGCTGGTAAAAAGGTATTTGCGTCGGTGCATCAGAGTATTTTCTGAGTACAAGGACAGTACACACGTAGCATATCATCACTGATAACCACACTAGCAGCAATGTTGGGGCTTCAGTCTTGACACGTTTTCAAAAATGTGATACATGATATCGATTCACTTTCAGAAAAATCTCTCTAATCACTTCAATGCTAAAAATCTCACCATAGTGACTACTTTTATTTGATTTTGTTTTATTTCGTCTTGGTTTGAGCCATTAATTAATTCTTTCTATTTTCTATATGGAAAAACTGCTTTGAATTTTTTGTTACATTGGAGGAGAAATACTGTGTAGTACCATAAACCTGAGTTGGAAGTTATAAGTGGAAACAATGTACTAAGTACAACCAAGATAATAATGAGTTAAATGAATACCTCTCGGACAATAACTCATAAATGAGTGATAGGGTAACCTGATTTGTCTTGGCACATTTCAGGATCTCTTCGAATGTGGTGTAGGAGTCACCTCCGCGGATGGCGTCTTTCTCCAGGTATCCGAGATGAATATCAGTAGCAATGAGGATCTTAAAGGTGTCATCATCATCCCTTGAAAGATAAACACAAGTTCAAGTCATAGCATTGCAAATTAGCTATATTTAACACGTTGCATCGAGAGGTTCAACACGACCCTATCAAAGGACCAGCACAATCTCAATACAGCATATTTCATTGCCATTTTGAAATAAAGAATACCTTTATCTAACTTACAAGGCATTGTCTGAAGACATGGCGATGACAAAATGAGCTGTTCCCACTGGACTGAAGACCTTGCTGCACAAAACACAATAAAATCAGAACAAATTGGCCATTAAATGGAAAAATATATTATACATTTCAGATTTAGTACAAAAATATTATTCGCAGACCCTAAATTGACTTGACTATCTATCTATCTTGTTACTGCTCAAGGAAAGTCGTGGCTGGCTAGTAATAACAAAAAGTGTAACTAAGGAATGCCTTGACTTCATAGAATTTTAGCAAAATCACGGTGCATGATTCTTAGCTTTCTATCGTTGATGTTCTAGCTTTCATTTTTAATACGATGACACTAGCCTAGCACGAATTTTATGTTAAAATTCATTACTATTCTCAACTCCTAGTATTAAATTGTACGCTGTTCGATAAACATGCTTGATTGGCTTACATGTGATTAATATTAACAATGTTAGAAAATTCACTCACCAAATTATCAGGGAAACAGAACACGCCGTAAAACTCCCGGCAAGTCTTGCAAACTCTGTCTCTTCACGCTTTCATTCATGCTCCTGGGTAATGTAGTTTTATTTTTAAGTATTATCAGTCTGAAATACAGAATATCCGTTTGCAGAAAAACTACACTTCCTGTAAACTTTAATTGTGTGTTTGATTATTGTTAGAAGACATCCCGCTGAACGATCATGGATATGTGTCTGTAACTAAAATCCAGCACCGCATATCACGGCTTACGCTAAGATATAAAACACCTTTTCCCTTTTGTGTACCACGGGTCGGTAGACATTTGTTTTCGTTCGACACAAGATGAGATAGCATCGGGGAGCAGCAGATAGGGATTTTTTTTTTACATACCACCAATTGCCTTGTGACTTGTATTGCCTCTCGGAACGGGTGTACATCATGGAGACTGCGTCAAAAACATCTGCTTTTGCTGTAGAATCTGCGCGACAGGTAGCTTGTCTCAATGTGGTCTATTCAACTCTGTTAAAATGACCTGATCGTGCTCGTCGTTGATGTTTTTACAGCTCAGAATGCATAATGCAGGGATTTATCATATTTCCAAATTAATGTTGCAATGATTCGACTGTGACGAAGCAATGAGTTGTGTAACTTTAACTTTGATGTTGCTGTTAATTCCGATCCGACATTAACATGATTACAGGAGTTGCATCTAGTTCCTGATA
The DNA here is from genome assembly GCA_901007745.1 of Hippocampus kuda. Classification (NCBI taxonomy): domain Eukaryota; kingdom Metazoa; phylum Chordata; class Actinopteri; order Syngnathiformes; family Syngnathidae; genus Hippocampus; species Hippocampus kuda. The sequence continues at coordinate 49,272 of CAAKHF010006741.1, read as the reverse complement.
GAGCTGCAGGTGACTGCCAGTCATTGCCGTCCTATAAGGAATACCCTGCACCCCGGCCATGCAGCAACCCACCAAGTGGCCCCTACGCCCCCTATCGACCTCCATCTCCCAGCAAAGGCTATCCTGAGAACAGCAGTGCAGGTTCTCTGACATGTTCTGAGGGTATTCTGTAATTCTGTATTGATACAGAATCTGTATCAATACATTGCTGCACTGGACTGTGTTTCAGAGTGGGCTCCATGGTTACTGCAACATGATGCCACAATGCTTACTTATGTTGGCCGCATTGACATCTGCTGTCACTCCTCCCCTCCCCTCCCCTGCCTCGGCGCAGCCATCCTGTCAGCGTTGAGACACCTCCAGGAGAAGATCAGGAGGTTGGAGTTGGCAAATAAAGGCGGCGAGCTCGGCGGCCGCACAGTAAGGAGAGATACGCCGCGTCCACACACCGCTAAGATGACCCAGAGGACCTCAACTAGCCAGACGGATGTGGGGAGAGTGACGCATAATCAGTCCAACTGCAACCAAGGTGACAGTGATCAGGACACCGAAGGCACGTTATGGTGATATTGACCCGGGCTTCATTCTATTGTTGTGCAGCATTAGTCTCCCAACTTGCGGCTGCAGAGTCTCGCTGTCTGAACCTGGAGCGTCAGCTAGATCAGATGAGGAAGATGTTGCACAATGCTCAGGGAGAGAAGAAGAACCTCCTCAAGCAACAGGTTCGTAACAGGAATTCCGATTCTCAATATGGGCCAAAATGCATACGTGAAAATATTCAAGACTACTTGATGAGTTCATTTACTTCCTAAACGTTATTGATTTTTGTGGTTTTGTGTTCAGGTGACCTTTGGGGCGTCGACGTCCACGCACGGACAAGCCAATGCGCTGTCTGAGCGCATGCAACTGCAGAAAATGCTTCGACTGGAGCAAGAATATCTCACGCTGACACGCACTCAGGCCCAAGCTGAGGTAGGCAGGAAAGAAAATATTTACGAGCAAATACTGATCCTTGAAAAAAAACGATGTGAATGTGTGTGTGTGTGTGGGTGTGTTATACATATATATAGTATTTTACTGTAGTTTGATGTGCTTGTCGGACCTCTTCATAATATGCTGCTAAACTGACAGCCATTTAAATCACAATGACATTAAAGAGCTGGTCTAGTCTATGTTATACAACAACAACATATCTGTATAATAGCATATAAAAAATATGAATAATAACGTGTTATTGGCACATTCTAGAGAAATGATTCCAAAAGCACACTACCGTACAAGGATTATGATGTCGTTTCAGGTGAAAATTCACGAGCTGGAGCTGAAATTGCAGGAAGAGGAGCACCAGAGGAAGCTGGTGCAGGATAAAGCAAACCAGGTACCCCAGTGGGGTGAATTTCAAGGGGACTTTTTAACATGAGCAGCAACATGCTCAACTGCAGAGGCTTTCATCTAGCTCGTCATCCGCTCCTCAGCTGCAGTCGGGTTTGGAGATCAACAGGATCCTGCTGCAGTCGGCCTCGCCGCCGCGATGGACCAACACGGACCCTAAAGAGAGGGATGAAATTTTAAAGGTATGGTGGACGTAGGAAGTTGGGCCCGACTGATATGGATTTTTTTTTTTGGGGGGGGGGGGGAACTATGCCTAATTCCGATGTTTGGTACAAAACATTTCTGATAACCGATAATTTCAAGAAATTATGATGAATACATTACCTCTTTTTGGGGTGGGGGGGTCTCCTAACACTTGCAATAATAAAGATATGAGTTACAGGCACAAGATTTGACTGTCTTGCAATAATTTTTCCTTAAGTATTTAACTTCATGAGAGAAAAATCTGCAAAAGTTGGCCTTCTTGGGGGGAGGGTTGACGGGGGAGTGTTTCAATATTATCTTTTTATCTTATGTTTCAATGTGGAAAACTTTTTAACATGGCTGATTTTTGCAGATTTTATAAGAGAAAAAAAATACAAAGTAATGGTAAATAATAACTCTGGTAATTAACGATTACTTATTTTGTTGACGAACCATCATTGACTTTTTTTTTTTTTAAAGAATAAGTTCTCCCACTGGGAACCTCACTACAGACTGAACCTCAGTGATGTACCTTTTGTGGCCGGAAAGGTAGCTACGAGCCTCAGTGAGTCCTCGCCCTGTCCACATCTAGTCCTCTTTTCAACACCGTCTTCAATCGTTGCAGTCCGTTGGCGGCAGCCACTCGGTCCGAGCCAACGTGCAGTCGGTTTTGTCCCTTCTGAAGCGCCACCAGCCTCAGCTGTGCAACAGCCGTGTCCTCGCCAGCGACAAAAATGCTTTCCGCCCGAGCGGGACAAACCGCCGCCATTCGGACACTGCCTCCGGCTCCGCCTCTTCCACCAGTGGGGAGCTGGCGGAGCTTCTGCAGGCGCTGCAAGAGGAGCTCAGGGTGATGAGCTTGTGAGTACATTTTTTATTGATTAAAAAGAAAAAAAACCCAGAAAGATCTTCTTGTTTTTAGCTAGTTGTAGTACAAGTATGTTTTAAATGTACAAAATAAAAATATCATAATACATCTGGGTGAGGAGCTTTATTTTGTGATCAAATTATCTGACTTACTCAACTCCCCCCATCGCTAAAAATGTATTTCTTAAATATAAAAATAATACATTTCTTTTGTAGAGCGCTTTTCAAAAGAACTGATCAATTTTGTTACGTATGTGTTTTTTACGTATGTGGTTTTATTTAATTACATTTTTGTTGATGCGCCTTTGGTAACATATACATAAGGTAGTGGTGTACCTTTCTAAATCGTTTCCAATCAATTTTGCCGATTGAATATGCGGCTTAAAAAATAAAATAAAAAGATATTCTAGTCTGTATAGTGGACATATAAGGTCGAACCACCCTTGATGAACTGCCGGGTTTTGGTTTGAGAAAAAAAAAAAAAAAAAAGATGATATGGTTGCCCAAAAATCTGACATTTGAACACCTTCATTTTTCTGTTGTTTTGTTTCAGAGAGCAAGACCAACTGATGCGTGAGCTGGACCGCAGTGTTTCTCTGCAGGAAAGAAGGCAGCTGGAACGCGAGCAGGAGACCTTGCTCCTCAAAATGGAACGCAAAGGAGAGCAGATTAGTAAACTCTACAAGCACAAAATTCAGGTGGACACACACACACACACACACACACACACACACACACACACACACACACATATTAACACTCATGACCCCTTAGTACACGTTGCCCTTTATTTAATGACACGAGTGCTTTTTTTCCATTTCACATATGCTGTTTATAGATGAAGAAATTAAAAAAAGAGGCGTGCCGGAAGAATCCACCCAGAGTGAGCGCAGTCAAACCAGGAGAGAAAAGCAAGCGCAATCTCGGGCTTCTCAAGGACATGAAAGCACTACAGACGTCTCTAAGATAGATTGTTTGAAAAATATTTCATCTTAACCTGAGACCCCACCAGGAAGTACTCACATCCTGCCTGGACTCAAATACCTTTTTTAATGTGCTTATTAACTACATTCTTTGTCACTTTGGCTCAGTGTTTGCTATCAGCAACGGACAGAAGATTTTAAAAAGTCTACACACCCCTGTTCAAATGCTAGTTGTGGAGACTTTTTTTCCATATCCGTTGGAGCGCTTACCTCAACTTGTATATCCTATAACCTGCACTTAAATACACAATGTCCAAAAACCTAAAACAAATGACGGTGCTTCAAAGTTTCTCATTGTCAAAGCATTCCTTGTGTTGCTCCATGATTTGTTTTTATCTTTTTTCTTTTCTTTTTTTTTTTAATCAACTTTGGAAATGATTTTAAATGAGTGTACTTAACTATGTGACGATGTGAGGGGGAGCTTGGTGGGTGTGGCCTCCTGAGGCCTGGACATGACTGGTTTGCTGGTGTAGATGTCGTCCACAGGTAGAAGGAATGTGACTGTTTTCACTTTGTCTCTGTGGGGGAGAAAGAAGAGGACATCGGAGAAAGATCGGACAAGCAAACGCTCAATCATTTTCACTTTTCGCTGGGACAATTGCACTGAATAAAGTACAGTACTAGCCATCATGGATTCTTGATTGGATTTGTTCTGATTGCAATTTATTATGGGTGTAATTTCACTTTCAGCTATTAGATGGTGGTACACACATTTTTTTAATTTATTTTTTTATACTGTGTACATTTGAAAGAGTGAAAAGTTTCAAGCATAACCAAGCACATGGTGCAGATTAATTAGGTACATGACACTAAAATTAAAATCTTTTTTTTTTTCCAGCGAGACCAAAGTTACCGAAAAGAGCTGGAATCAAGGAACAAAATTGTGTTTAAACTTTGCCAGTAGGCCTATGTTAAGAATTAAGGGAGTTATGAGGTTTCAAAAAGCAGGCAAAAACGTCGTCTTGTTTCTTATTCAAAACAGTGATCAGTTTTTAAGAAAAAGAATGAAGCTGATCACTTGAGACCTCACTGTTTCCGTATGTGTGGACCAAATTATAAAGATGATACACCACAAGAACATGCTCGATTTCACAAGCCATTCATAATTATAGTTAATTAGTGACATTAAATGTTTATTAATTAGACCCAATTAAGTTAACACACACACACACCGTCCACTGCTGGTTTATCCCGGTGGACGGCTCTCCTGCGTTTGCCCTCATTCGGGGTGAGGCAACACAAATTTTTCGGCACTGTAAATTTTTCTTCCACATTGTACAAATTTGATCAAACTTCATCTGCATGTCCCAAAATTTCTCAAAATGATGTGCCAGCCAGCTTTCAACACTTTTTCTGTGGTCAAAGATGAGTTATCTAACTGTGCGTGCGATAAACATCAGAATAATGCAGGACAATTCCACTGTACTTAATCTCTAAAAATAGACGTGGAGATCACATTTTTAACAAGCTGGGCTTAATTTTTCTGAGGGGTGCAAAACAGACCTGCCCTATGTGACCTTATGAAAGTAGTGTCACGGAAAATGGCGGAAACGAGGCAGTTGTCACATACCTGGATTAATTCATTGTTGTATAGTGTCTGTCTTTGGGCATAATTATTGATGAATATTATGCCATGCTAAGTTAAAATTGTTTGGGGGAAAAAAAAGATTTATTTACTGTAAAAATGGAGGTATCAATACAGAGCAACACTGAACTGTATTTTTGTCGCATCGACAGTATTCCTCTTTGCTCTCTCTTAAGGTATATTGTTTTTAAATGTGTTTGTATTATATCAAAAGTGTGTTTAAAGACCTCCCAGAAATAACTGCCTTACATGTTATACAAGCATGCCAAGGGTGGAAATAAATAGCGAATTTCTATGGAGAAGATTTCACTTATAAAGGGGGGTGGTCAGGAACGTCACCCCTGCGACAACAGGGATTTGACAGTTATACATCAAAAAAGCTGTCATTTTTTTGGGAACATTTGACCCGCGATAGCAAAGCCCAGTCCTACAACCCCATTGTATCACACCGGGCACCGTCCTGTTGTTTTTGCTTTGCTCCTGAGGTCACTGTATGGTGCAGGAGTACCTAATGAAGTGTCCATTTAGTGTAAAAAAACAACACACAATGCTTGTTTACCTGGTCTTGTGCACATATTCCTGAAGGGACGTCCCGTCGCTCGCTGAGGCCACGTCGCTGGTGACAGAGCGATCACGATTGCCGTTCCCTCCCAGGATCTCCTCCTGTAGACGCGCCCATCCAAAGTGGCTCATCCAAGGGTCCACTACACGCTCGTTCCGTGTCACCCCAGGTGGGCTGGAGTTCATGGAGTACCTTCGCACTGTCATGACAACATTGTCTGAGGAATAAGAACATGACACGGCAGAGTAATAGTGAGAGAAAGTAGATGGATGGACAAAAGCGGATACAGTAGTTGGATGGGTACTTGCACCTTAAAAACATTTGGGTCAAAAATAAACCCATTTGAAAATGAAATTCATTTTGAAATGGACCAACTACAATTGTAGTTTCAAAGCAATAACCCATTTCAACCTGGCCAATTTGAATAACATCTTAATAAATCCCAATATTTTCTGAAGGTCCTACTTTTATAGAGATATTGCGAGAAAACTACTTTATCGGGTTATTTTTAAATAACCCGATTGTCCTGCACCCAATTGCTTGGGTCAAAAACTTAAAACATAACTTTTTGGGTTTTTCATGTGACCAAAAAAAGTTCGGTCAAATAGATAACCCATTTTTAGGGGTCAAATTGATCTACACTAAGTGGCGACCGGTCCCTTTTTGACCCACTAATTGCGTTAAAATTTGCCCAACCTTTTGGGCACATTCACACAATCCACAAAACAATCAAATCTTCCAAATTTTGGGGCGGCAGGGGCGGGATGAAAGGGGTGATTGAAGAACCCAACCTAGAAATTGGGTTGTTTTGTGGGTTATACAATTGACCAAACCCACATTTTTGAGGGATGTTGATTTATTCATTTAACCCACTTATAGTAGCTGGTTTAAATGTGTATCCCTAAAAGTAGGGTCAGTCCATTTTTTGACCCATATTGGGTTATTTCTGACCGAACTGCTTTTCGGGTGATAGATGGATGACAGACAAAAGATTGATCGATGGATGGATGAGTGGGAGGCCGGCTTACCTTTATATTCCTTAAATTGTCCTTTTAGAATGGGAGCGGATACATTCCTCCTGAGATAGGGGTTTTCCTGCTCTTCATCTAAAAACATAGCCCGTGTCTGCTCGTGCTCTTGGTCCACTTCCCAGTCCCTGTCCTTCGGCAGCACTCGCTTCTGGTCTTCCAGTTTCCTGATTTCTTCCCGCATCTCCATAATGACCCGGGCCAGGCTGCGGGTTCCTTCCATGGTGCTGCTGCTGCGCTGCCAGAACCAGGGCTTGCCAAAGAGCGCGGGAGATTGTTGATGTCGGTCGTGCAGCTCACGGTGCTGCCTGGTGTTTAACATGCTGCCCGTCCTTGGCTTGCATGCGGACCATCTCAGTGCGGATCTTGGCTCTGACTGCATGGTGTCACTGCCTATACAGCTGATCTGTCTGCAAGGAAGAGGTCTGCCAGTCGCCCTTGGGGAGGATGTTTTATTCATTAGCATCCGGGTCCAATTTCTGGAAAACTATGCAGGGGTTCTTGCCTGGCACGTGGAGACCTGAAACGTTGTGGTTCTGAATACAACACGGGGAGCAATTGCTATCTTTTTAAGTACAGTGCTGTGAAATAGTATTTGCCCCCCACTCCCTGTCCTGATTTATATTTATTATTCATCACATAGAAAGGTTTCAGTTCATCAAACCAATTTTAATATCACACAGAGACTACCCGAGGAAATACAAAATGCAATTCCTAAATACCATATTTTCCGCGCTCACAGCGCGCCTTAAAATCCGATGCGCCTTGTGTATGGTCATTACGGTAATATGTCAACCCCAAAATGGCTCCTTGCTAGAGACATGCTGACAACGCAGAGTTCAAACTTAAGGCGATCGGTTTCGCAGTTGAACACGGAAATAGAGCAGCGGCAAGAAAGTTCAACGTTAACGAGTCAAATGTTATAACTTGCAGTTGTACATTTCTAGTGGATGATTTGCCACTACTGGCATATAATCCCGATGACGACGTACCTGTATATGATCCACTATGCGACACAGTATCAAGCACTGTTTCAGTGGTTGGGGATCACTCCCTTATAGCAATTACCTGCGTTGAATGCTGCTGACTCAAGGCAACCTGAGCCACCCGCAGTCCGAGCACACAGAAGTCGGTATGGAAAGGACTGGGAGACACTCAAATCGCTCGATGGTGGTGATGGAGGACGGTGTTGAAGGACTACAAGTGACGCAGTTAAGTGCGGAAAAAAACAGGCCAAGTGAAGAGATGGAAAATGGGTCCGAAAAGTAGGATTGTAGTGAACACATTCACATTAAATATTAAGAAGACACTCTGCTCTGCGACTATGACCTGCAATCAACTGACACCTGATCACTTGAATGCAGCGCACGACTTCACTCTATTCACAGCAATCTACTGCATGTCACTTCCCTTTCCGTGAAAGTTTCATGTGCGGTCACCATCTCATCATTTGAATCTCAATAAGAAATCCATTTTCAATAGCAGTTGTCCTCATTCACACAGGGAGGCCAGAGCTGGAATTGAACCCGGTACTGCTGCACTGTGAGGTAGACGCGCTAACCACTGAACCGCCAGTTGGTATTTAACACAAATATATATATTATATATATATATATATTATATATATATATTATATATATATATACACACACACATATATAGTACTGTTTATACAGTATAAATACAGGCCATTTATAAATAAATTGGCCTGTAAATCCGAGGTAATTAAATGATGTCATGTTTGATTCATACAATTTAGCCATGTATTCGAGCTAAGAGCATTTAGGTGTGACAAATAGATACCACAACATCACAATAGTACTGTAGTAGTAGTAGTACAATATGTTTTCATATGTATTATACCGGTTAAATTGTATGCTGCACACTCAATGCTGTGTCCTCTCAACAGCATGCAACAATTTATACGAATTGAAGGCTAAATTATCCCATAAGTGCGAATTTTTGAGTGCCAATGGTTCGTTTGTCTGTATGTGTAATTGACCGGCGATTAGGTTGGCTACAGAAAACGGAAGTTAGTATGAGCCCACTGCAAAACCAATCCAACGCAGTAATCAGCCAATGATGACTTTTCAACATTAACAAAATTTTATTTAAACGTTATACATAAAACTTTTTTTTTTTTGTGAAGTCAGCTAAACAAATATTTATATGTATATTTTATTAAAAAAAGGGAACATTTCAAATGTTTTAAATATTAATATTTCTTATATACAGTTCAAAACAGGAAATAATAACAGTCACAACGCATTTAAAAATGTTACAAAACATAACTCTTTGTTTTCTTTTTTTTTTTTTTTTTAAGTGGTTCCGCTTGAAAATGGGCACGCTGATATTTGGGAAAATGTTAGCAAGGATAGAAATTAGCACTGTGGAGCTGCTCTACATTCATAAACCGAGTGGATGTGCATTCAGCTCTTTGCACGCTTAAAAAATTAACACATTTGGTTTCTTCGCATTAGCTTATTGGTTTTTGGGGGGGCTCAAATTTCATAAAAAATAGAACGCAAGGAGAAGCTGAACGCACCTCGAGCTCGGTAAGGTCACTGAAACTAAAGGGCAAGGCTGTGAAGAGAAGGCGTGCGCGTGTGTATGTGTGTGTGTGTGTGTGTTTGTGTTTTTAAGTCATATTTTTTTGTTTGGGCCGCCTCTCGAGAACCAAAAATAAGCAGAACCTACCGTTGCATCAGCTAATTCGACGTTCAACAACGTGACAACAGACTAGCACGAGCACAGTCTACACACTTCATCTTCCCTTGTCTTCTTTTTCTTCTTCTACTACCACTTGCTGCACTTACAAACAGGCAACAGATTTCTCCCGGGAGCGTCAACTTCCAGTCAGCTGTTCAAAAGCCGCTGTGGCGCTCCATTCCTGGCTGCCTTGAGTGAGGAATCTGGACATAAAAAAATAACAACAAGGAAGAATTGGAAAACTGGATTGACTTGTGTATTGCCGCTTAAAATTCCAGCAACTTTTATTTCCAATGTAATGCCTGGAACTTCCTGGATCTCCTGTTGGTGCATTTCAACCATAGGAATAGAACCCAGGAACATTTGAAGCACCATTGTGTTTGAACTAGGGCTCAAAAGGTTTGAAATTACACTTCTAAACTAATTATTATTACTATTTTTTTGCCTCAATATTGTGATTGTGATTTATTCATTCATTCATTTTCCGATCCGGCGGGTGCTGGAGCCTATCCCAGCTGTCTTCGGGCAGTAGGCGGGGGACACCCTGAACCGGTTGCCAGCCAATCGCAGGGCACACAGACGAACACCCATTCACGCTCACACTCACATCTAGGGACAATTTTGAGTGGACAATCAGCCTGCCATGCATGTTTTTGGAATGTGGGAGGAAACCAGAGTACCCAGAGAAAACCCACGTAGGCCCGGGGAGAACATACAAACTCCACACAGGGAGGCCGGAGCTAGAATTGAACCCCGTACCTCTGCACTGTGAGGTTGACGTGCTATCCATTGGACCACCGGGCCGCCGATTATGATTTAATATGTGATTTTTTTTTTTTTCATTGAGATGCCAAGGTGGTAAGTGAGTGAAAATGAAAAGTGATGACATACCAGTCTTAGACAGAGTGGAAAGAGAACTGTTAGAGAGAGAGGTGGCGCTGGAGGCGAGAACACGTTTTTGCAACTGCAAGTAGGAAAAAAAATAATACAAAGACAGCACTAGTAACAATAATGTCAGATGACATGAGAGATGAGACTAACGGATGCTGTGTCAGAAATAGCCGCAAAGCACATGCCAATCACCTGCTCGTTCATGATGGCACACAGTTCGCTCAGCATGTCCCTGTAGTGAGCTCTCATCTCCTCCTGGTACTCCAACTGGTCTTCCTTGATCAGACGCTCATTCACATCCAAAGCCTGCCCGCATGCTTCAGCAAACTGTCTGCATGTAGGAAAAGAAAAAAAAAAAAATCTGGGTCAATATTACCTCTTTCAGAGCCGTCGATGTCAAGTGCCATTAACTATTTGTGTTTTATTGGGAATGGGCTGAGACAAAAAAAAGTCTTGGCAAACACTAGTTTGATCATTAAACTGGGAAAGTAAGAAATAAAAAGATAAATACGGCCAGCGGCATTGGGTCTCTCTTGGATGAGACACGTCTCAAAACAATTCTTGCTATGCAACCATTACAAGCGGCTCGTGACTGATCAAAGTGTTTGTCATTTTGAATCGACAACAAAGGTCACAAAAGGAAGTAAAGATTATTGACATTTCAAAGTAGTAGCAAAGACAATGTAAATGTTCTGTAAAAAGCTTTGTTACAGATGCAGATGTTGTGATAGCATGATAAAAATAAAGATGTGTTGTTTTGTATTGGATTGGATTGGATTGTATTTTGGGGGGTGTCAGTTGCGTTTTAGCGCAAATCACTGATGGCATCAGACCTACCTGAAGATCTCCTTCAGTAGTTTAACCTGGTTGTCTGGATACTTTTTGGCATTCTTCTCTTCTAAAAAGGCCCTGGCATACGCCATCGGGCCTGCATTCACCTGGATTTAAAAAAAAAAAAAAAAACACTGCGGAAGGCCAGAGACAAAACAACAACTCCTGCTAATGTGTGTGCTTTTGAACAGGAGAGGAAGACGCACTTTGGCACTGACGCTCCCTTGCAATTTGAGCTGCAGTCGAATCATGTCCACCTCCTCCATGTTGCACAGCTGGTTGAGCTCAGACACTTTACGGGACATCTCGTCAATGGCCACTTCGATGGGGTTCATCTCCGTACACTGCTGCTCCACAACCTGGATGCGCTTTTTGAGGTACGGAAAGCTGGAACTCGCTGAGGATAGGCAGAGTAAGCGATTTCAAACAATGCTTCAGCACGTGACATAGTCTCACAAGCTAATAAATTGAAGAACTGTTTCATTGACAGACTCATAATATGCGGTCGTACGGTCCCTAATGTCTGAAGGAGGCACTAACGAGTTAATTGTCACATTCAATTCCGCATGACTCATTTTCAAACTTTGCATTATGACCACTGCCAAGCAAAATAAGTTACATTGTGATTGTTAGCAAGTTAGTTGGTTTAATATTTGCTCAATCATTTGGATAGTCAACCTGATTACCGGTAGTTGCATGGTTGCTTGTTAGCTAGTTGGTTGCTTGTTAACTAGCTGGCTGGTTAGTAATTTGGTCAGTTAGCTGGCTGGTAAATCGGTTGTTGAGTTAAATAAATGGATGATGACTGGTTACCGGTAGTTAGTTGATAAATCAGTTGCTTAGTTGAGATGATTAGTTTGATAATGGAGTGGTTGGTTCAGTAGTTGGTCAGTTAGCCAGCTTGTACTATGGTTGGTTGGCTAGAATGTTACGTGGTTAATTAGTTGGTTGGTAAATTAATGATTTATTTAGCTGGAATACAACACCCCCACCCCTAAAAAAACAAAAGCATATATTTGGTATAGCTATGTTGCAGGGGCTAAGGAAGATCATTGTATATGCAGAGTAACTGAGTTTCACTTTTAGTTGTGACAGTCTGCCTGCATTGGGGCCAAGCCAGAAAGCTGTTTGTGTGGCCCATTACCACCCCCTTTAGGCTTGGAGTGGCACATCATTATTTTTCAATGATACATGCTCAGGCATGTTTGGCATTATTATCTTTCTTTGATGAAAGGATTGTATTAGATTGTTAGATTCAGTGTTCCTTATGTTGCAAATGGAGAAAATGCTCACTCGTTAAAATGGTACGCCTCTTGCACTGCTCCTCGACATCTCCATGCTTCTTCCCGGAGAGGGTGAAGGGCGTCTCGAACACAAAGCGGTTGATGTTGTGATGCCTCTCAAAGTCTGTCCTTTTGTCCTGCTGTTCCTTCTCGTCGAAGTAAGGCAACACGTACGTCACTTGAATGTACGCAAACTTTGGGTCCAGGTCTTTGGGATTGACCTGATGGAGAAAAGAGGCCTATGAAGCACTTTGTTGCTTTCTATAAATAATGACATTTCTGACCTTATTGGAATCCTGGATCATTTTGACATTATCGGCACCAAATTTGTCTGAGTAGAGTTTCAGCAACCTCTGAGAGATCTCAGACAGCCCAGTCAGCTTTGGCTCCTTGTAGATGAACTCCTTGCTCTCCTCCTCCTCAAAGAAACCCTAGCGGTAACACACATACGTACCACAATCTGTATTTCATTACATTATTCCATGTACAGCGCGCAACGTTTTTGCAGTTGGGTTACAGTCAGGCTAACAGTGTTAAATTCCAAAACTGTATGAGGTATGAACTTCCTGTCTGCTCTCGTTGAGAACAGAAAGCAACTTTTGGATCGGAGGGAGTCAACTGGAGCACAGCAAGCTTATGACAAACCTTCCAAAGGGTGAGTTGATCAGAGTTAATAGTGGCAAACGGAGAGGAGAGGAGAAAAGTTGTTAGCTAGCAAACAAACAAACACAAACATGGCATTACTTACCGCAATCTTGATATGGAATATAATAAAAGTAAAAGGAAGAAAAGAGCAGACAGAGAAATTAAGGACGCTAAACTGTTTATGTTTAGAATAGTGTCGAGCATTTTGAAGCTCTCGAAGTCCATCGTGGAGATCAAATGAAAGCTGTCATCAAAAATTCCGCAGCATAATAAACCACTTTCAATATACACTGTATATTATCTTGGGCACTTTACTTCCCACCATTGTACTGTACCGACGGGTGTTTCACTAAGAAGTGAACTTCAGTACAAGAGCAAAAATTAGTTTGACTTTGATGCCATCAAACCGACATATTCCCAAATGTTTGCTAACTTTGTGAATTTACAAATAAAAAAATGTTTCATTTCTAGTGATGACACGTGGAAAAAAAGACATTATATTATACGTTTGGAAACAAAGCATAGATTTGTTTGGTTTTGTTTTTTATTACTTGGAGTATTGCCACTTCAATATTAGGCCAGAACTAATTCAGCAATGACGAAACACATCCGGTTGATGGGACACACAGCAAGAATCCCCTCACCTGTCCATAGAAAGCTACACGGTAGTAGCGTCCGAACAGCCGTTTCTCTGAGTTTACCACCTCTGTCACCTTCAGGTAAGAACGGTGGATATCGTAGTAAAGCTCTGACAGTCTCTGCGGAGACAAACACAGGTACTAAAGCTAACGCAGTGATTTTCAAACTTTTAACTTTGATAAATGCGGTAAATTATAACACAACTTTAATGAACAAATGAATTGTACTGAAAGCAAAATTAACCGACAAAATTATACACAATTCAATGTTACTGCAGTTCACAAAAATGATAGAAATAACAAAAATGAAAATTGAAAAAGCATTTTAGAAAAAATAAAATAAAAAAGCATTTTTTCGTCAAAAAAACGATCACTAAATCTGCACTGCACGCTTTACAAAACTAACTAAAATTATAGAAACTGTGCTTTGTTTTCATCCTTGTCAATTAATTTCTAAATATCTATCTATCTATCTATATATATATCTATATATCTATATCGACATTGATACAGCCATCACTTTTTCTAATCCTGCAAGTAACCAAGACCTCATATTCAACAATTAAAACTAATACTAAAACTAACAACAACTAAACTACAATGAGGCATTTTCCAAAAAGGAAAAACTACCAAACCTGCTGTAAAAAAATAACTGCATTAAAAAAATAAAATAAAATCCCAAACTATTATAACCCTGGCACAGTTTACATTGAATTCAGTGATTCTTCACATATCACTAGAGGGAGCCCATGTACCACTAAATCACGGCTCTAGATAATGATCATACCTTGAAGTCTCTCCTTTTCTCAAAAACAACAATGACAGGTTTGTTGATATCGGCGATGAGCTCGTGTCTCTCCGACTTCCACAGGTAATCCACACACAGCTCCAGCTGCTCCACCAAGGTGTCCTACACACCAAGTAGGTTTCTGTTAAGAGTAGACTGGCGGTCGGAAGAAGTAAGCAGCCTTGAGCTCAAACTGACCTCAGTATAGGGGGTGTCTTGTGTACCCGTGTCTTCCTTCATGGCTCCCTCCTCCTTGACGTTAGGGCTGATGCACATGAAGGCCGCCCAGCCCAGAGAAAATGATGCTGGGGTTGTGACAAGAATGAAAAGGATCTCAGGGTGGCCTTACAGTTCAGTGAAAGAAGCACACCATACAGGATGACTGGATTACACCACAATGACTCGATTTCCCTACATAGTGTAGCAAGGAGTACGGCATTCAACGCTGCATCCACCTCCTGCTGTCAACTGAAATTGACATCCAAGCGGCGTCTAGCTCAAACGTCCCGTGACAAAACATTTGAGCCGTGGCGTTCGCAATGTGAGCCCGACGTCTGTTGTTTGACGTCTATTTCAGTGGACATCGGAGGCGCTAAAATGTCAGCCTCCTGAGATGGCTGAACGTGGGTGGATTCATCTGCTTAATTCCTAATCTGAAAAATGTAATATTATTCAGAATACTGTGTTTAGATTACTTTGGGCACATAGCTTGTGCTCCCCTTTAATGAGGAAAAAAAATAACTCCATAATATTATACCTTGTAAATACAGAGTACTGTAATTGTGAAATAAGGAATTTTACAGTTTTTGCCACATTTTACACTTCAGTTTCTGTTTTTTCTGTTGTGCGTGCCTTGCCAACCTGGGCGTAACATAATACAGCGCATATGTAGATATCACACATGGAGCTGGTCACAGCTCTCTGTAAGCTACAATATTATTGGTCAGCTTTTGCAAAGAGGATACACTGAAAAAAAGTCCCGGTAATTCATTTTCATGTTTCGCATGATTAAAAGTTGGGAGAATCACGTAATGTTCTATTCTTTTCCTTGAAAATATTCAAATAATATGTACATGTCTGAGTTAAGAAAATTCAAAGAATCCCAATGGTTTCTTATGCCTGTGAGCGTGATTATATTATCCATCCACGTGTGTTGCTCCACCGTTTGTGTTCAAGTATCTAATGCCTAATAGGAGAAACCACCGCTACAACAATGCTCATAGTTAGCCTTTCTATGGCATTTTACATGGTGTGGTAGCATTAACCTGGTGGAATTGTGGCAGGGAACATTAGGTGGTTTGGTTCAATACATAGCATGCATTTGTGACATTGTTTTATGTTAGGTTTGATGGTAAACTTGCAAACCTCTGAGGGGGTGTATATCACAAGCGGATTTTTGATATTTACTGGACATCCTCTGCGAATACCAAACACATGGAACTCCATCTATACTGGGCAGGCATCTATTTGAGGTGCTGGGCCTGTCAGTGCAAGTGGATGATGTAATTGGCGATTAATTGAGGCAGGGGGGTACGAGAGCAGCGGCCACGCACAATTTGGGCAAAATGCTATCGGTTCTTTGTATGAACTGTGACGGCCCGGTAAACGACTTGTTGCCTTTCCTCGAAAGCATCGATGTCCACCTGTTGAACACATCACGACATTTGCTCCTATCATCCCCTTCTCCGGCATCACAAAGTCCTGACCGACCCAATCATCCCCAGGCCCACACACTCACTGTCTTGGTCTCGGGAGGTGGTTAGTAAGGAGCTACATTTAAAGACGGGACTTTCTTCAGAGGACACGCTGGATATCCGGGCCTTGTCTGCTCTCCAGTAGCCTGTTTGGTGGGAGAGGAGGAGGAGTGGGAGGAGGGGGAGGAAGTAGGTTTACTTTTTTTTTTTTAATGTCCACAAGCAGAGAGCCAGCTTGTGTTCATCGCATGCATGCAAGGCATGCAAAACTACACCGGGTTAAAATGGAAAAAGAATGGACACAGGGAAAAGGTGACATGCAATATGTTAGTCGAGCAATTCTAGAGGAATTCAGCAGTGTGGAATGACAGAACTTTACTCGCTTGGGGATCCATTTTCATTCTCTGTGAAGTCCGACATTAAAATGTTTTCACTGCAAACATAACGCACGCATCTACGCCGACTTCCCGCAATGAGAATGGCACGATTGCACCACCTTGCAGTAACCATGTTAGCAAAGACAAAGAAAAATGGTTAGGTGATCATGACTTCTATTTTAGAATTGGCCATGTCTGAAAAGAGAGAAATGTCATATGAACAAAACTATTGAGACATATCTCTAAATCACTCGGTCAATGAATCCATCAATCATTCCATCAAGGGTTGGATTGGACTGCTGATTGTCCTTTCAGAGTAATTCTTTGGAATTTTAAGTAGGACTGAACATTTCATTGAATTTAATTCCACATCACAATGTAGTAGAATACAAAATTCAAATCACAAAGGCTGTAATTTGTCACAGACCTGACCTCAACCCCATCAAACTTCACCAAAATGACCATAAAGAGATTGCCTGGATGACCGGAAGCTGTTCAATTTCATATGTTCACGTCCTGTGTGGTGTCCCAATACTTTTGTTCACGTGGCGCGCGTGTGCAAGAGCATACATTGACAAAGCATGCTGCAAGAAAGCTTTTGCAGGAATGGGTGCGCACTCACCTCTTCTCTTAAGCGACTCGGCAATCAGAGCAGAGATGTGTATGTAGCACATGGCGGCCTATGGGAGATGGAGGATGGGAGGGGGGATAAGAGATGCATGAATCAGCATTAAAATCCAATTTGAATGACTTCTACCCATCAATTTACGAGCAGTGAATTTTTAAACAGAGCACGTTTGATTTTTAAACACATAGGTTGTTGGAATGCGCGAGAAAGCCAGAGTACAGAGAAAACCCACGCAAGAGAACACACACACTCCACATAGGAGGAAATTAAAAAAGATCTCTTAAAAGTACCTCGGAGAGATCGCCATTGCGGACGTGGACCTTAGCCATGCTCTCCAGCCAGGTGCGCCGTAGCTCGGGTGTGCTAGCGTATGAGTTGGCCAAACTGTATTGAAGGTCCACTAGCATCTCTGGATCCTTCTCGTGCTCCTTCATCTGCGCCGTGGCCATCAGCACCGTCCTGACTCGCTTGGTCAGGTCTTTGACCTCAGCCGGGAAGGGAGAATTCTGCGGAAAGACCAAAGCTAATGATGTCGTGCGCCAAACGGCTGGCAGTCACAGAATTATTAACATCATTATATTTGGAAGACTAAATGACCTGCAACAAGGCCAGATATTGTTTTGTTTTTTTTTCCTGACAACTCGCTACTCTGGCAACATGAAATGAGCCTCACGGGACCATATTCACTTACGTAAAACACTGAGCCACGTGACATCTTTTTTTTTGGGGGGGGGGTCGCACATCATTCGACATCATGCTTTGTGCGCATGCATGTCACATCACGGATATATTGCGCTCACATTCGAAGTTACTTTTTTTTTTTTTTGTAACATGAACAAGTACATAAAAAGATCGGATTTAACAAAAAAATCCGAAATGGGCTTCAAATCCTACAGCGTGAATGTAGCATATGGCCTAGACTCTTCCTCATTCCTCCCACTCCAAATTGAGCCAATTTTGATAGAGCTGGCACCACAATCACCCACACATTCTCTGGCAAATCACATGGCAGTAAAATATTCGATTTGAGGGGCTTCACCTTGAGTGGAGCATCTCCATTGGCAAAGTTATTAACAATGGCAAGCGACTGCTGAAATCTCGAGCCTCCAATACCAGCGTCGGCTATCAACTGACTCACTGCCTTGATCACCTAAAAGCGGTTGAGAAAAGAAGACACATTTATTCACAATTGCACTTTAGGGGAGAAAACAAAAGACTTTTTTTCGCACACGAACCTGAAGATGCGAGCGCACTATCGACTTTCCCTTAGTAAACTCAAAGTTCTTTCTCATGACAAAATAGAGTAGTGCCGCCGCCTCCGTCTGGGTGGAGCTGGAGCGATGGTTGCAGCATTTGAGGATCTCGTAACACAGGCAGCCACAAAGATCCGCCTTGCCTTGGAAGAACGCGCTGGGGAACTAACAGGAAGAGAGCGGAAGGAAAAAAAAAAAGTCACCTGTGGTCTGTTACAGGGGATCAACGTGCCGGCAGAAGACACCTTTTGTACAAAGAGCCTGAGTGCAGCAAAGATGTGGCGAAGGGTGGCGGTTGATTGGTTGATTTGAAAGAAGAGCAGGTAGGTGTCCAGCACCTTCTTCATCAGTGCGTTCTGCCCGTCATCAAGCAGCAGCTGCTTCTGGAATTTTGCAAAGGAGAGTGTCAACCACTTTGAAAAGGTTGGTTGCTTTTCCACCAGGGGACAGCATTACAGCACGGATTAACCTCAACATGCAATCTGTGAAGATGCCACAAAATGAAAAGTACTGTGCTTGTATTTCAATTTCATCAATATATTTTCCAGTTTACTTTTTATTCATATTTATATTGCCAACTGGACACATGAGGGCTGGCACATGCACTTAAAAGGAACCAAGAATTAAGTAGTGTACGTTACAAAAAGATACAGTTATAAAGTAAACAAATATAATGTGAAAAGTTTGACAGTTTGTGCATCATAATTCATAGTGGGCATTCTGCTGCCCCTTCCGGTGTACTCGCCTTCGCCACAAGGGGGCAGTATAATTCATACATAAATGCTGTCCACCTCAGGGGAAGACGGGCACAACAGCTCAAAAAGCTTCAGTAATATTAGTTGTTTTGCAGAGGATAAGAAAAAGATATGCCTGTGCGTACTGCTATTTTGTCTGTCAATGTGTTGTTGCACCGTTTGTGTTCAAATATCTGTTGCTTAATGGGTTATAAATATCATAGCATCTATTCTAGTTTTAACTCGTCTAAGCGGTTTGCTTTGTGTGTCAGCAATAAGCTAACGGGCCTACATGAGGCCCATATGTTTTAGTTAAAATACACAAACTGTAATTCTCTTTGTTCTATGTTTAGTTGGACAGCAAACTTCCAACCGGGAGTGGCAATACACATCTTGAAGTAATCACTTGCTTTCTTTTTGGAAGAATTTGCTCAGTATCTGGCAAACTGCATGCAAATTGAGAAGTTTGCTGCCACCAGCTTAATGTCAGAATTCTTTTGCATAGTCAGTGCACATTTACTGTCGCACCACTCTCTGTTCTACAATATCCACAAAAAACATGTTTTAAGCAGCTTCGAAGAATTGTGTTTTCACAATAAACTTTCTTTATTGGGGCACATGTAAATAGACTGAATTATGCAGCATGCCAATGTAATGTGCCTCCTAAGAAGGACAAGGAACTATTTTTCACTGATTTCTGCATTGCTAAACCCTTTCATGCACACTGTAACCATGATAACATGATCAACTGTCGACTGCAGTAACCGCTGTCCCTCAAAGGGTTAATGCTAGACTGGCCTTGGGATTGAGTGAGTTTAGACTGAAGAAACAAAGTTTCAATGACTATGTGACAGCGTATGTGGCGTTCACAGGAAATCACACCTTGTGATGATGCACAAAGAGCTCCAAAACATCGAGCACAGTGAGCGCCACCTCAGTAGACAAATTAGCTTCAACATCAGTGGGACTCAGATTGTCCCCATCTTGGATAGTCCCATCTAGACACAGAAAGTGGACTTTAATGACGTGAATAATAATTTTATTCATTGTTTGTTGGAAATGCCCTACCGGTTTCCATCATCTGCAGCAGTTTGGGGTTGGTGAGGGCGTTTTTGCCCCGGATGATGGGCATAGTTTGGGAGCGTGCCTGTCGGTGACCGTCCCCTCCGGAGGAGGCCATCCTGGTGGAATGAGAAGCAGAAACTGTTGTGTGGATTGCATTGATCTGCAACCTGCAAATACTCTCACTGGTCTATTCATTAAGCACACTAGCATAATCCATTGAAATAAAGAAAAAAAAATGAACAGCTACCAGTATGTAAAAATGGTTGCTACAATCTACTAGCACATGTGGAGCAACAACAAATCACACCAAACAATGGGAAGCATGCTCAGAACACTTACACGTGACATCACTATTTATGTGGCGGTCACCTCGCTGATGAATAAATACAATAAATATATATTTAAGACTGATTTTGCTTGCAGTACAAGATTTCTTTTCTGTTTTTGTAGCTTTCAGGACAATTCAAGTGCTGTGTCATTGTGGCTCAAGCGGTAAGAGGCTGGTTACCATTGAGGGAGGAGGCTTGAGGGCTGGGAGGGATGGTTAGGGACCTTCAGGGTGCCATTGGCGTGGGTGGACTGGGCCAGCTTTAGTGCCGCTGCTAGCTTCCTGTTCACGAGCCAATCACATCACAGCTAACATTAGTAGGGCTTATTAGTGAGTATCATGCTCCGTGTGACAAAACATCTGTGTGGTGCAAATAGGACTCGGAATCTGCAGCTTTTTCAAAACACTGTCTTAATAATAATAATAATAATACATTTTATTTGAAGCGCCTTTCAGAACACCCAAGGACACTTTACAGAGGAACAAACAATCTACAAATTAAGGCAGAGAAAAGGCTGAGGGTTCTTTTTTTTTTTAACCTAAGGTTTTACTGGAATTAGTCCACAGTAATAATGGGGAGTTATAATGACTCTTTCAAGTATGTAAGTGGTGAGTATAAAGAACTAGGAATGACATTAATAAAGTACATTGGCAGGGGAAAAGTGAATACTAGTTAAACTGGACAACAGAGCAGCTCAGTAGCCTGATCCCTTCAAACAGATGTTTCAAATGCGCAGCGGTGCTGTTTGATGCCTGAATGAAGCTAGAATCACACTCGAATGCAAAAAAATAAAAAATACTAACAATACCGGTAATTAATCAAAAAAATAGTGCCTTGGTCAGATGAATGGAAAGACAAATGGAGTGCAGCAAGCCACGAGGTCGAAGAGAACATGCGCATACCGGCCACAATATTAGATACACTTTGATTTCATGTATCCTTCCGTGAATAATAAAATATACGTTTAGCACCAGCACTATCATTTGATCATCGACTCGATGGATTGTTGTACCTCCTGTCAAAATACGACAAACACCTCTCTGGATACAAACGGCTACCACAATAACACGCATATTCAATTAATTCCTCTCTCAAAATGTCAATAAAAACTGCTCATGATTATCCTTGCCAAGACACAACTTTTGATGAAAAACAGTGTAGTTGGACCAAATGTTGTGGCCAGTGAGGGTACATACAGCATGCGTTTCTCACATATGCAAATCGGTACATGATCACTTGACGTGAAGACAATCCATCAGTGCACAGTCACCGAGGAGGCATGCGGGCGGGAACACGGATAGAACATTATTACAGTGATGCATGCCTGTACTATGCACATGTGGAAAAAACAAAAACAGCAATTCAATCATAGCTTGAATTAATAACCGACTGGTTGACATATAGCTTGTCTGGAAACACTGCCGATGTAATGCCAGCGCGGCATCTTCAAGGGGCGCCTTGCACTGAATCATGCGAGCATCAAACGGGGCCAGCAGCGAGGCAGACACAGGGTGTGTTCTCCCCCCTCGGCTCGCTATCACAGACCAATGTTAAGTAGCTCACAGCCTCCCTGACAGGCTGCGCTACATCTGAGAGTGAGCTCGGCTTCCAGCTATCTTTACTCTCTTAATGCTCTCGCGCAGTATAAGCCGCGTGTTCCCTTCAGCCTGCATGGCATCGCCGAGAGTGAGAGCTAATTTAATTAGCTGGTATGGAACCAAAAGATGGAGGGAGGGCTGCCAGTGGCTCGGTTCCAGTAGTCTTGCAAACACACACAGAGTCGGGGAGAACAACCCCCACGGTGCGCTTGCCAAATACTACACGACCATATCCAGCTGCGTTTCACACAAGAGCGAGACGCCCCTCCCCGTTTTCATTCCTCGTCTCGAGTGTGCACAGGCATACGTGGCGCACATTAGTGTTCCTGCTTCACCTGTGTTTGTACGCGCCGCATGAATAATACATGTTCCGGTCGACATGTGTATGTATGTCGACTTAATGAGGCGACGGAATATGTGCAGTGTTGTTGCAATGAAAAAGGAGTCGTACCTGGCGATGTGGCGTTTGCCCATGAACCTGAAGTGCTGTAGGCAGAGCCTAAACAAAGGGAAATAGACACAAAAAGCCCCCCCCCCCACGCAATTACAATGTATTACTTCAAAACTGAGCTCAAAGCTGAGCACACAAGTTCATTTCAAGCATTTCTGGAGTGGCCTCTGTGCCCTCATTTACATGTTTTCAATTAGTCTGCCACCGCGGAATCCAACTCTTCTTACATTCTCTGAGTGCACTTGACAATGAAGAAAGAGAAGCGCTTACTCTAATATTTTGAAGAAATCCGAGATCTCTTGGTGGATGGCCCGGTGCCAGTAAGAAACCAGCACATCTGAAGAAGAAAAAAGAACAACAAAAAAAGAAAATGAAAAAAAAAAGTGTAGATGCCATTGGAGTTTGTCGGACTTGTTCTAAATAATTGTCATGTCTTTTATTCTAACAAATTGAGTAAAACAGTGCAATTATGAGAATACTGTCTTTATATATGATGTTGTATTGGTACAAGACAAAAAGAAAGATGAGTTATGAGAAGAAAGCTGTGCAGTAATATTAGAATGGAATTTGACTTCTGCAAAAATAACACCTTAATTATTGTGAATTAAAAAAAGTCATTATTTTTAAGAATGAGTGTAGGTTGTATTTCGTTAATGACAAAGTTGTAAAACTGCAAGGATGGACTAAATTGATGTGAATAAAGTCTAAAAAGAAAAGATTTATTTTTATATTACTGAAAATATTATAATAAAAGGTGTAATTAGAAAAAAAAGGGCAATACAATATTAGATATGTCCTGATTACAAGAATCAAGTGAATCACGTCATCGTGTGACAAAGTCGCAATCATGTGACAGTGAAAAAAGTCACAATTGTATAAGAATTAAGCATTGTAAATGTAAATGATAGAACAAAAAAAAAATAAACAAGAACAAGGTTGTAATATTCGGAGAAAATGTCATAGTAGGACGTAAATAAAGTTGTAACGAGAAGAATGAAGTCGAAACATGAATATAAATTAATAAATAAATCTTGATTATTTTGTTTCCGTTTCAATTTCATTCTTCTTCGTTTTGCAAACATTTTCCAAATAACAACATTCAATCCATAAACGTTATTTTAACATAAATATGAAGATAAAGTATGGGCCAGTTTGCCACAGTATTACAGTACTGTATTTTCTTTGTATTTTCAGTGTGGCTCTTCCACACTTTGGTAGTAAAGAGCAAACATTACACTTAGTCTGAGACTGAACTGGTTCATCAATAATCAGCATTTGGACTTTCCTTCTTACCTTCAGATATGGTTTTCATAATGTGCAGGAAGCACATGAGGAGGCTGCGCGTCTCCGCCTGGTCCAGCTTGTCACAACGAGACCCGTAGCCGATGAGTGACTGGGGCCGAGCAAACTGAGCACACACGTACGTGAGGAAACAGACTCAAAATACAGCACTAGATGAAGCATCACGATACAGAGAGACCATTTGAAAAAGTTTCAAAACACACCTTTTAAACACATTGCACACATAACTGAAGAGGTCACGCAAAAAAAAAAAAAAATGCTTGCATAAAACGGATAGAAATGACTGAATCTGGGTGTGTGTGTGTGTGTGTGTGTGTGTGTGGGCAGTTGGAGCATGAGACGCTAATTCTGCTTGATCCTG
>CAAKHF010006741.1:0-25076 GCA_901007745.1 Hippocampus kuda | reverse complement strand
CCATTTGAAAAAGTTTCAAAACACACCTTTTAAACACATTGCACACATAACTGAAGAGGTCACGCAAAAAAAAAAAAAAATGCTTGCATAAAACGGATAGAAATGACTGAATCTGGGTGTGTGTGTGTGTGTGTGTGTGTGTGTGTGTGTGTGTGTGTGTGTGTGTGTGATTTACACCAATAAGAGGTGGGGGCAGGATGGGGTGGCGTTACATTGAAAAGAATGGAAATGCTAATTATCCATTCCGGCCTCTGCCCCGCCCACCAAAAAATACTGTACATTGGTTGTTCTTCGCAGAGGATAAAGGATGTACGGCTAAATATTGTGGTATTGTTTGTCTTTGTGTGTTTCTCTGCTGTTATAGCACCTTGATAATGCCTTTCATTCGCACATTTATGTTGTTTTGCATTGTTTGCTAGCGTTAGCCTAAACAGACCGCCGGAAATTATTTTACTTAATGACAAGATTTTTATTGGCAGATGAACCATGATCCAGCCAGGCAACACAGGATGATGACGTCAGGATTAAAAGTAGAAATCAAGGAGAACTTTTTGAAACTTTCGACAAGGTGATAACTCTCGCAGAGGTATTGATTTAACACTATCTTTATTGTTGCGGTTGTGGTTTGCAGTGGTGTAGAACCCCACTGCATCAGAGTGAAACCACAGTGGTAAGCAGGAGGGCACATGGAGCATTTTTTCTTGCCATTAATGCGTCAATAAAAGGCACTTGAGGCAATCTGCTGCCAAAATGACATGGCACAGCATGGATAAAAGTCGTGTGCATTGAGGAAAATAAAAAACATTGCAAAGCAGTTGACTGATGAACTATGAACTCAAATATGTGCAGCTGAATGAATATGAGGTCCAGTAAATGTCTGTGTTATGCTATTCCATAATTAAAAACAAACACGTATTTTTCTACTCCTGCTCTAACTTGGTTTTAGAAAACAAAACCTAAAAAATATTGCTGACTACAGCTATTTTGAGAGAATGTGTTCCCACTTATTATGTACCCCTTCTGCGAAATTTAATGAAGACCAGCCTGTTTTTTGGTTTTCAGTTCAATAAATAAACCTCTATTGCAAATCCACTGAAAAACATCACAACAAGCACCCCTCACCTTCTCACATCCATCCATCTTCTCACTGTTCCTGTCACTGTTGCTGGGGTTGGAGTCCACGCTGATCAGGGAGCCCCGAGACTCGGCCTGGTTGCCCGTCGCAACCGCCAAAGACGAGAAAGCTAGTAGAAGGAATATGAGGGGGTGTCAGTGACCTCACACATTTTTTTTCTCAACTTGCAAGAAAATGTTCAGTCTCAGTCCCAAACTACCTGTAATGGAGTTGAGCACCTCTTTGGAGAAGGAGGCATCCACCGAGTTGCCGTGGCGAGTAACAGGGAGCGTCCCTCCGGTCACGCCTCCCCCGACGCTGAGGTCGTCTCGAGAGCCCTGCGAGTCAGTCAGCGAACCTCAGCTTACAGCTTTGTAGTCTTACGTGCGCCATGTCCAGTCTACGGGTACTTTACCTGATTACTAGCGGTCAAGTAAATGGGGAAAAGGTCCCTGAGGAAGAAGCGAGGCATGTTGTCCAGGATCAGACCATACAGAGGCAGATAAAGTGAGGCGATCCTTGCCTGCTTCTCCTGGAAATAATCATAAGAAGAACACAAACACAGTGTTGTACAAAAGTCCTAACCCACCAGTGCACCAGGACCTAAATTTTAGACATTTTTATCAATGATATAATGATTTAAATAAATAAATAGACTAAAATGCTGCTAAAGTAAAGTAAATGTTTTTTTTTGGGGGGGGGGCTTTTATTTTTGTTGTATCGTTGCTCTTATGAGTTACAGTAAAAGTGGTGATTTGTTCGTTGAATAAATGTCAAATCAAATCAAAAAATGATGTTGATTCATCGTGCGTTGAATATCCATCAAAGTAATCATGATTATTCTTTTTTTTTTCCCCATAATCATCCAGCCCTAATGAGACATGTTTTGTCTACCTTGGTGGCGTAGCGAGCATCCAGGGAGTGTTTGGCCATGAGGGTCTTGAGTGTGGCCAAAGCCAGGTGCCTGAGGTCCTGCTCGTCCTGCAGGGCCAGCCCCAGTTCTCGTAATAAGAGGCCCGTGAGAAAGTGCTTCCTGCAGAACTCGCCGGTCAGATTGTACTCTGGCACAGAGGCTGAAATATAGCGCACGCGCACGCGCACGCGCACACGCACACGCACACGCACACGCACACGCACACGCACACGCACACGCACACGCACACGCACACACACACACACACACACACACACACACACACACATTTTTGCTTTGCATAAGCAACTCCATTATCAAACAAATGCAGTGATCCCTCGCTTATCACGGTTAATGGGGACCAGAACCCCCCGCGAAAGAGGAAAATCGGCGAAGTAGGTGCCCGCCCCGCCGTACAAGTATATGTACATGTGTATGAGTATATATAATATGTATAAGGCTAAATTTAATGGTATATATGCATATAGAAGTAAATGTTTGGAGAACATTACTTAATGCTGTATACTAATATATATGTACTTGTATAAGATGTCTAAGTTAGGATAGGTTAGTGTATAAATAACAAAACACAGTAAACATAAACATGAAATATACATGTAGTACTGTATATGTTGCTCTATGTGACTCGTTGTTCTTTTGCGGATTTACGCTGCCTCTCGCAGACCTTTTGCGGCATTTTCGCTTTTTGTTTTTGTTTTTGGTGAATACTTTTGACAAATCCGCGATGCACTGAAACCGCGATAAGTGAACCACAAAGTAGCAAGGGATCATGTTTCCCTGAATTGTACTTTCGATCATATTTTTGGACACCCAAACAAGAGTGCACATATTTACCATGAGTGCTTTGTGGCTCTGGGGATGCATGGTCTGATATGGAAACATACATCACGAATGAGGTGACAGGGTAGGGAAAAGAGAGACAGCTTGTTACTATCACAGACAAATGAAAGTGGGGATGTGATTGAAAACACAAACGGATCAACGGCTCCTTGAATTACCTGTGATGCGAGCCGAGGGCAGAGGCAGGCTGAGGGGGATGTAGTGCTCGTGGTTGCACACCTCTCTCAGGAACTCAAACTTGAGCTCGCACAACACCTGTAAAACACAAACCAGATTCGTTTCGCGGCACAAAGAGAATTTTGTTGTTGGTGGTGGTGCTGTTGTTGTTTTCGATGATTCGCCGTTGGGGAGTCTACCTTGCTGTCAGTTGCAGTGATCATGTTGATGTAGTTGCTGATTAATTTGAAGGTGAAACCTCGGTCCATCAGGGTGAAGCAACGCTGCGGGGGACACAATTCATAACACACTGGAGTTGTTCAGACAAATCCAAAAGTAAAACACTCGCACACGCAATCCAATGAGATTTAATACCAAAGCAGCATTAAAAAAATGCTCATCTTTTCAACTCTGCAGGTTTATAATAGGATTTTTGTTCGATTTGGTTTTAATTCTTATTTTGTTGACAGTAGGTTTCTTGGTTTTTATGAATTTTGTGATTGAAAATGCTTCCTTAAAGTTTCCTTTTTGATAAGTTTTAGTATTTTATTTTTTATTTATATATGGAATATTTTTGCTGTGCAAGATTAAAAAAAATAAACAAAGTAGTCACAAACTCATAAAATAATTTCAACGACAATTTCCAAATGATTGTTTCATCTGTATCGCTGTACAACAATGCAAAAATTACATCAACTACGAAAGCTTTTATTTAAAGCAGTCCTTTGTATTTAATTTTATTAACCCCCCCCCCCCCCACAAAAAAAAAAACCCTGACTAGTGGTCAATCCTGGATTTACTACGCCTCTTGATCACAGTACCTCAACTGTGAACGTCGCCAGCTCCCTCACGACCCAAATGAGAACGAGCGCGACAGAATACGGACGACTGAAGTAAAATCCCACCTTGACAAAAGCTGCCACAGCTGAGTTGGCGCTACGTGACTCCTCTGTCAGGTCTTTGTACTTCCAGAAAACATGTTCTGACACCTTTTCCACCAGAGTCTCCACACGGTTCTGGTAGGATGAGGGGAAACGCTGCGGCCTGGGGAGCTGCCGCGAACGGACGGAATATCAGTCGGAAATGAACGGTCATGGAATACGGTATGTAAGACTGCATCAGCACGCCGGCTTACCTTCAATTTGTCTCCGTCAACCAAATGTTGGGCCATAGACTTGACGATGAGTTCAAAGAAGAACCAGGAAAACTGAAAAGAGATGTCGTCGTTGTCGTTCGTACATCTATCGATGTTTAGAAATGCACAATGAAACACTCGATAACGCCACGAGAGACGAACCTTTAAGACATTCCGAACTGCTGCTTGCTCGTTGCTCTGCAGGTCAAAGGTCATGCCTTTAGCCAACTCCTCGTGCACTGTCCTAAATCCGTGGGCCTCTGACTTGAACACATACTACAGAGTACACACACACACACACGCACGCACACACACACACACACACACACACACACACACACACACACACACACACACACACACACACACACACACACACCCCCCCCCACACACACACACACACACACAAACAAACAAACAACGAATGATCAAAACGAGGACTTGGCCATCGGTTGATCTGAGCTTCTTTAGATAGCAAACGACTTGAGACTGAGTAAATTCTGCTTCTGTTGGTTTCGGCCAAGCAGTTCTCTCCGTTTTGCCTCACTTGCAGTTCGAAGGACAGCAGCACCAATGATAGCGGTTTGCACGTCTGCCTCACAGTTGACAGCTTCTGGGTTTGAATCCCGGCACGGTGCCAAGTTTGCATTCAAGCTGAACGTTTGAGAGAAGGAACATTTTGCTTCAAAGTCAAATCAATATTGCCCGGTAAGCTTTCGTAAAATAGGCTGGGAGATTTTAGTGACTTATATATCGGGCGTCTTGTTACATTCAGTGCTCATGCAGTGCAGTCCACATGTTTATATATCATTGCTTCATAAAACATCTTGAAAATTTGAAGTGATAAAACCATTAGCCATGTTTGCATTATCGTTATCCGATTTATGACTTCCTGACCAATGTCTACACCACACTCATGTGGTAGAATTTTCGAGTGAATGCTTAAAAGACTGCAAATCAAAGTGTTCCGCTAGTTAACTCATGGAAGGAGATAAATGAACCCTCTTTCAGTCCAAAACATTTACGGTACGTAAAATAATTCTGATGTTGTTTCTTGTAATACAGATGAATTTATGGCTTGTTTTTTGTTCAATAAACACATGGGAAGAGGACCTTGAAAACCTAATCACCTATTAACTCATTCACTCCCAAAGACGTTTTTAAACGTCTTTTCAGACTTGGTCCAGAATTAGCTGGTACTGAATGAGTACTTCCAATAATAATCACCCATTAAATCGCAATATCAAAGGGAAAAAAATGATCTCACAATTTATTTTATTTTATTTTTTTTAATCTTTCAGTCCTAGTTTGCATTATCTCTCTTGCTTGTGTTTTCTACAAGTAGTCTTCCAAGGGAGCCGGGTCCCTTGGAAGACTTGAAACTATCTGTAGGCGGCGTGTATGTGAACGGTTGTTTGTCGATGATGGACTGGCGAGCGTTGCAGAGTGCGCCCTGCTTCTTGCTCAAAGTCAGCCGGGAAAGGCTCCAGATCACTCGTGAGAAAAGGAAATCGACAGATGCTTCAAGACACAAATCATCAACAACCCCACGCAATCGGAATCGATCGATTGATTATTGCGCTCATCCATCATAAAAACGATCAAATACGTGTGAGCTAACACACTTAAGTCATTCAGTACGGCGATTTGAAAGCATTCCACCATGAATAGCAGCTCAATCCATTCACGTTACAGTGAATTCCACCCCTTTCCATCCTTTCTTTTCACAGAGAGGACACACATAGAGAAGTGAATATCGTGCCAATCTGTTACCATGGCAACTCCACTTCCATTTACTGCTGCAAGCCCTCCAGTCGTTTGTCTCTGCCACAAGGTCTTCCAAGTTCCGCAGCATTTTTACGACATTGCGGCCGACATGAAAGAGCTCTTGTGGTTCCTCTTGCTCGCCGCGCTAATTCTCTTTCTGTTTTTTTTTTTCCTCCCACTTCAAAACAAACAGGCCTTGTGTTTCCCATTGAGACGGCTCAATGTCCCACTCAATTAGCTTCTCTTCTTCTTCCTGCGCTTTCTCTGCATGCGTGTTTGCATACTTCTCCGGGCGCGTGGCCGCCGGCACACTCTTGCCAGCTCCTACGCACAAATACTGCACATGCAAATACATAAAGCCCCTTTTTCTCTGTGTTTTTTTCTTTTTCCTTCTGCAAATCAAACAGTCTGTGAACTCGTTCCGCAGCCTTGTGGGCGAGAAAAGCTATCATGATCATCAAGTGATCGCCACGTGCGAAGCGCACCCCTCTTCCAAGGATCAGTCAATGCATCCTCCGCATGCTACAGGCGAGTGGGAAGCATACCTTAATATACGAGTGCAGATAGTGATCAAGGTTTTCCTCATGGCACTTGGAAACAATGTGGAGCAGCACTCTGAAAAAAATACATCAATTGCAAAATTATGGTTAAAACAAAAAAAAAAATGCAGTCCGCATATGGGGCACAACTTATTGCACCCAATCAATTCTGCCTATAAACAAATTGTTGATGTGAGTAGAAATACAAATCTGTTTTTTTTTTTTTTTTTTTGTCATTGCATTGCGTGTGCATGCGTGTGCGGGACTGACACGATAGTGTGTGATGATTTGTGTCAGTCACTCAAGCGAACCACACACGATAAGAACAATAAGCACAAACATTTTTCCTCTTCGTGTGTGGGGTCTCTCAACTTCGAAAAATCAATAAGACGTTGAAAAATTGGTGCGTGTCAGTGACTGTAAATGACGTCAGAAGAAGCCCGTAGTGGCACTGTTCACCTGGTGGTGGCAGTAGTGACCTCATCATTGTCATTTTGAGTCAGGACCTTGAAGAGCTGGTTGAAAAGCACCGGCAGAAATCGGATGATCACCGGTATTCTCTCCATGCTGAGGAGACCCTGGAAGAGGGTGGAAAATAAGGAGGAGGAGGAGGGGACCAAGAACAAGAGATACTATTATAAATAAAGCTCATATACCGCTCAGAGGAGGAAAGGAAAATGAACCCTGACATGCTGTAATGTTTCACTGATTAGATGTGGAACAATTTGGCCTTATTTATTTATATATATATATTTTTTTTTTTTTTAACTAAAGGGGATTGGAAGTTTTTTCCTCTAACCTTCAGGCAGTTAAGAAAGTTGGAGGTAGGAGGTAGCGAGAGGTCCAGCTCTCTTTTCTGGCACTGCTGGAAGAAGCGGTTCAGGTGGGGGTCCTGGCGCCAGGAGGAGAGGAATCCAGGAAAATCAGTTCCAAGTTAGAAGATGGACTTATTTCTTTTTTTGCAACTATAAACTTGTACACAACCCAAAATCAGAATATAAAAAGGGAAGAGATTAGCAAAGCATATGTGGTTAAGTTTGGCTCTAAAAATCATCGGGCCAGTCATCTGACAGTGACCACTTTGAGACATTTGAATGTTAACCTGAGTGTACACAGTTGACACGATATTAGTTGACACTTTGAAGATGGCCTTCGCCCCATCGACCCACTTGACATCAGCTCCACTCTGTAAAGACAGAAAACACAGAACATAGTAAGGGGATCACCCAAGTTCAAAGCTTTACGGATGCACGGATACGGATTGCCGACAATGTATGTGCGCTCAGGATGGAAAATGTTCCTGCGTGTGTGCGTTGGCATGTTCGTCAAGGATGACGATGGGACTTTGTCATCTATTTTTGATTTGACAAATGCCTGTGGTCGAGTTAGCTGGCAGTATTTATCCATGTTCTCAACACCACACTGCTTCTGCACGTCACCTCGTGACGTAGGGTCGCCGTAGGATCGCCGTACCACACTCCACACGCATTTATCATACTGAAATCATTCGAACAAGCCTCGATATTGACTATTTACGTTTTGGCAAGGCCAGATGAGGAAATGGATTTTTGAACACATATATTGGTTTGCCAATATTCAAACGTTCATTCATCTTCAGCCTCGTACCTTGGTGTTGTTGGCCTCTTTGATGGCCAGGTATCCAGGGGGCAGGTTACTGGAGACCGAGATGTTGAACTCCTGAGATGACAGACGACCTTCTTTGAGAAGAGGCAGCCAAGAGTAGCCCACTAAAGAGTCACAAACACAAAACATGATGCATTCGAGTAAAATAACAATTTGATCCGCTAACGTGCTAATGAAGCTCACCGGGGGTCTCCAGGGCTTCTTTTCTCTTGGCGTTCGTTTTAGCGTTGATGTCACATGTGACATGGTAAAACGAGAAAAGCAAATGGTGCTTTTCGTGAAGTTGGGTTGGGAGCTCCATCTTCACCTGTGTTGGCAGAGATGAAACAAATGTTGTGTGTTCTTGCTTGAAAATGGAATTGTTTTTCATTTCATGAGCCTACCTCATCATAGAAGTCGGGGTTTTGAGAGTGATGCAAGACAGTGGAACAGGCTGCTGTGGTGAACACCGGACCACCCGGTTTGCCATAAATGCACTGGACGGACCAATAAAACAATTCTCAGCTGTCTTTTAACGACAAAAAAAAACAAAAACCTGTGCAGTACTTGTTTTGGAGAATGCGTTACCTTTAAAGGTTTGCCGGGCTCTTCGTCTGAGCTACGGAACTCCACATAGACGGCAAGATTACGAGCCTGTAGCACAGGAAGAGCATTGTGACGTTAATAATGGGCTAAGAAGCTGTTTGGCAGAAGACCAGTCAGCACCTTGATGTAACCAAACAAAATAGGCGAGAGACTTCCAGTGACAAATACAGCTCTTCAAATGTTACCGTGATGACATCTGCTTTACCTTGGCGAAGCTCTTCTGGCTGTCGTATTTGAGATGCTTGGGGTAAACGTAGATGTGGTTCCTGTAGACGTGGTATGGCTGAGTGAACTTGGTTGTGTCCTGGATGAACTCCTCCACTTCGACTGTAGGTTGCTGTTTGCCGAGATCCTCAAAGGGCTTCACGGGGATGTAAGAGGACGTCACGCAATCTAGAAGCACAAATACGACTCGTGAGGATATGGTGCTACACACGAGAGTTCTGAAGTGGTTAAGCATACTCGGAAGCTCCAGAGGCACATAGTCCACTGTGATGTCCAGAGTCCCGGGAATGGTCTGAAGCTTGCTGGTCTTCTCAGCCCTGATCGGATGAAGATGGTGTAAAAACTTTTAAGTTGTCTTGGAGAAGACCAACTGTGATGGTTAAGTCTTACCTCCTGTACTCTGACACAAGTTTAATCAGATCTTCTGTGGAGATCTTGTTGCTCTCCTGTTTAAAGAGCGGCGAGAATCGAGACTCTCGGTCGAGTGCCCCCTGGCTGTCCTTGAAAAGTGATCTGTTGTACATAGATCGGCGGTAAAGTTAAGCCAGAATAAGGCCAGTTACCGTGTTCATTGGTGCCTGAAGTAACGGGTTAAATTCGTTTTGTGGCCACGCTCATGTCTCTCAAAACAACATTCCCATTTTAAAATAAATTAATAACACACTACATCATACGTATTTATATTGTGGTTTCATGCTTCAGTGGCCATTAACATTCTGTGATTTCTGGTGTGCACGCATTGGCCACCAGGGGGTAGTGTAATACAAACATGAATAATACAACAAAGAAGAGTTTAATAAATAAGTGACTCTCGATGCAACAGTAATTTTAAGTGAAGTGGACCCGCGCATACTCTTGGTTTCGGACCTGTGGATGCACATTCATATGTGCTTTTTGCTATTTGCGCGCCCACAAATCCCCCACCAATAGTGTGGGTCCGCTGGAGTTGTTTGCAGAGGATAAAGGGGTTTTTTTTGGAACAACTGTTCACTTTCTGCTTTTTGTTGTGGCATTCGCTCCCGGTAAACTTTTTTTTTACTCGCAACCCAAAACAGGTAGGACGAGACAAGGCACCACTGTACAGACAAATATCAAGTGCTTCTGTCTGCTACTGACCTGACGGACCAAGCAAATGGCATTCGGTACTTTCCTAGTTTACTGCAGAACTGCTTGTTGGATTTTAAAATCTTCTGGACAATCTGTAGACATAATGGACACACAAGGAAATACGAAGAAGGTCGAGTTGATATATGGATCAGAGTATCGGAAAACCATCGGAAAGCAATGAAATAATCCAATGAAGGCTTTTACGACACCCTCTTCTACAATTCTGTGCTTCCGATTTGAAAAGAGGCCTAAAATCCTGTATGAGTGTGACCCAGCGCTCAAGGCGAGTGCCATATAAAGGCATGCTTGGATGAATTAGGTGGAGAAGACCTTAACCCCATTAAAAATCACTGCAATCAAAATGAAGGGTCAGCAGGCCTTCGCACACAAATTTTCTTTTAATATTCCCAAAGTCACACTCCAACATTTTGGAGAAAGTCTTTCCATAAAAATTGAACTTCTCGAGGACTATTTCCTCCTATTCACAATTGCCACAGTGGTCACAATACTTTTGTCCAGACAAAATAATGGATTTTGTATGTTAATGGGAATCCCACTCCTGGGAGTATATACAGATGTGTTATGGCTGAGACAAAAGTATGAGATTGGACCTTCATGCAAAAAATATGCATGGAAATGTGGTTGCCAAAAAAACTAACAAAAATATCCCCCACCTGACAACAATTTCATAAAAATTGAAAATAATGCTGCAAAATTTTGAGTTAACAAAAAAAAAAAAAAAAAAAAACACTTTCTTACCTTGCTGGAGTCTGTGTTTTTGATGTACGGCTCGGTCCCGCATGCAATATTTCCCATCAGCACCTTCTCTACTCTGGCCACCATCACTATATCCGTGTGGGGGTTGGTCACGGAGAATATCGCCTGCAATGACATGTCGTTATAGCCTGTTTCTGAATGAACACAGCCACATTCTGTTTGATACCTGTTTGGGAAAGCACAGCCACTGTTCCAGCTCCAGGCTCGGATGGCTTTCTACTGACTTCTTCTCTCCGGGAGCACACACACCATTCTCCTGAGCTCCGGAAGCACTTCCTCCGAGCATCTGACGCACTGCGTCGTGGTTGAGGTCCACATGGAAGTCAGCAGAAACCTTCCTGCCCTCTCGAATGTCCAACAACGATAACGACACGAAGAACGGCTCGATCTGGTGGATCACGCAGAACCACAAAAAAAAAAAAATCATTTTAATCACATTATGGAATGTAGAAATAAGAAAAGAAAGGTCTAAAGTGTTCCTAGGTGTGATTGTGGGCGCGTATGGTTGTTCATCTCTGTGTGCCCTGCGATTGGCTGGCAGCCATTTCAGGGTGTACGACTACTGTCCGAAGACAGCTGGGAGAGGCTCCAGCATGCCCGTTACCCTTTTGAGGATATGTAGCTCAGACAACGGATGGATGGATAAAGAGCTCCAATCTCTTACATTTGTGACGGGTCCCGTTTCATTCTCACTGATGCAGCCCTGCAGCATGAAGTTCAGCGATCGGCACGTCACCATGAACCTTCTGCCTAGTTTCTCCTCAAAAGGACGTACTGTGCAGTTTTCACTCGATGAATGCTCCATTCGCGGGCTCCTCAGGACCTGCGGTTGACAGATGGTGGAAGGCTTACTGGCCGTTACAATAGGTGCACCTGAAATCCATTGTTTAGTTTGACTGTGTGTCACAATTTCCAAATTGTGTCGGTGTATCTAATGTATTGGGAAATAAGCAAGGCTTGCATGTGCAGCAAGCTATTGTTAATAATGGGATTACATGAATAGCACAGGTAAAGTTATACATACAGGGGTGTCAGGGTCAAGCGAGAAGAGATTCAACCTCTCCTCCCTCCGGGCACAACGAATTCCCTCATCCGTCTCAGAGATATACTGCACAAAAGGAGATGACATACGATAATGATATGACAGTAAACCAAAAACCGCGTGGCTTGTATCCGCTCGAAATAGACAGGCGCTTCTAAAATCGGAATGGTGAGCGTTCAATTGCGGCGAGAGCTTTTTTTTGAGAAAAGAAACAATTATGAGAATTTCACGAACGAAGCAATTAGGTGAGATTCAAGAAATCATTTGGGGATTTTTAGAGCTGCAATTTGTCATGTTTGCATGACTTCATTTCCTATCCTGCCCGAAGACAGCTGGGATAGGATCCAACAACCCCCCGCGACCCTTATGAGGATAAAGCGGATCGGAAAATGGATGGATTATAGCATCAACACAAAAGTTATATGCAGTCGCAAGCTCTAAAATTCCTCCACAGTTATCAATTGAGGTTTCTAATTCTAGCCCCTGAAATGTCATTTTTGGGGGAATAATAGAAACAAGAAGAGGCGATATTGTTCGGGATAAACATAAATAAATAAAATCAATAAATCAACCTTAGCTAGCTCGGGATTGATGCCGTTTTCTGTAGTATCTTCGTTCTCTTGCAAACAGCCATCACTCAGTGACGTGTCAAACACATCTGGAGGAATAAACAAATGCAGCGTTATGAAGCATTTTAATTATGAAGAACAGCTTCAGCAGCACACTTGTCAGAAATAGTCAAACATAGATCAGATTCAGGATTAAATATCACTCTGAATGTGGCATTCGTGGACTATAAAGCTGAAATTGCTGAAAATCATGATGCATCCTCATAACTTCATTTACAGGCTAAAAGACCCCTGACTCATGAGACTTGCTGACATCAGTGCTTTATAATTCTCACCCTGGCGATGGTCGGACAGGTCCAGACTCTTGCGGTCCGGAGCCGGCCCATCGTGCGGTGTGATCTGCAAGATGCGCGTCAAAGTGCTGATCCACTCCTCCATGTCCTGTTCAGTCTCCGCGGCCAGCACGAAGTATGTGACCTCGTTCATCTTCAGCTCAAAGGCGTGCTTCCTCAACCGGTTATTCTGTGGGGAACATTGAACGTCATTCAAATGCGTATCACACGATAGCTCCAATTCGTAAGGTTTGGAACGTACCTGCACAACGCCGGTACACGAGTCGAGAAAGATGCACCCTTTGGGTTCCTTGGATATCTTCTCGTCTTTGTAGAAATTCATGATGTAGGAGTTGTCTGTCAGCTGGGTCAACTGGAAATATCTCCTCTTGAAGGACTGTGTAATGACGAGACATTTCAATACAGGACATCACTGAAGGACTAAAATCAAAACTATGGCGAACTATGGCGCCGATACGCCATTCAGTATTTATCAAGCGTAAATTCATTTCTTCATGCTACCGTTCGGAAATGTTATTTATGAATGAATTTATAAAATGTGGCTCTCTGCATATTTTTGTTTTATTAATCTGTCTCAAGGAAGAATGTTGAAGCGATTTCGACTGAGAAACTAGGGAGGAACTGCTCAGTTTAGCCAGCGTGAGGTTAGCTGAAATTGTTTTTGACCTGCTGAGTGGATTTTAAAAGGCTCATGCTAACAGTCCAATCAGGTCTTGTTCTTGCTTGACAATTTCTGTTTTTAAGGGTTTTCAAGAAATCTTTACAATCACTTCCACAGCAACCCCCCCACCCTCACCTCCCCAATCAAAAAGTCTGCAAAGCCCTTTTCACACTGCACTCGCTCAGTGTGAAACAGTTACGCGGCAGGGTAGAAAAACGACAGCAGGCCGGTCGCCAACGTGCCCATATTTGGAAGTGCTGACATCGCAGGCTACCAGGAAGCAAGGACGGAGACTTTTGCCACTGGTTTCAAACGAGAAGTAGGCTGTACCTCACCAAGATCTATCTATCATTGTTACTAAAGAAAGCCATGGTTGTGTTTATTTTTAAAAAGGAGGAGGAAACAAGCAACACAAAATGGAATGGGTGCATCCTTAACTAATGGCTCTGTAGGAAGTTAGGCTGTTTAATCTCGTTTGTGAGCTACAGTTCAACCAAGACAGATTTGAGGTATATTTCAGGCTGAGCAGGGAACAGCGTCTTCTAAACCTCGGCATTGTATGTCGTCTCTCGTTTGACCCCAAAGCTCGGGACACTGAGACAACACATTTATTTAAGGCTTCCTCTATTGTCCTCTTGCCGTGACCTGGATATAAGTCACTAAATCACTCCGCTAGCTCGTCTTCAATTGGAGGCGCTTGTCTGACATCATAGCGATGCCGCTCTCAAACATTTTAATTTTGAGGCAACTGCCATCTCGGCATCACCACGCCTTGCTAAGTGCAGTGTGAAAAGGCCATTTATTATCTATTATTATGAAAAGCCATTTAGTATTAAACGTAATGTTGCTATGTGAAATTATATTTTAGATTGAAGTTTGAGGTACGTTTATTAAAATAGTCAAAACTAAAGTTTTTCAGGAAAGTATCAATGACCTTCCATTTTTTGCTATTTGCAGGGTTACTAAACATAATAAGTCATCTGATTTGACAGTCTGACACATAATAAACGGTCTGATTCGACCAAGATAATCATGCTTAGTTTTGATTGACACTGTTAGAGAGGTATGCAATGGAACCGTTGCAACCGCCCACTACGAATTGCAAATGGTTGACTCCCATTGTCCAGTCGTAATGAATTAGCATAGACGAGGAAGCTAACATACGGACAAAAATGCAGCACCTCAGTACTTTTACTTACAATAAGAACTTCGTCAGGGTCAAGAGAAGCTTTTCCCTCCACCCCAAAACCAAAAGTGTTACCCTGTGGGAACCACTAATTTCTCCAAACTTCCTGATTATTGACTTTGATGCAATTTTATTAACAAGATTATTATCAAATAATGAGGGCTCCCGGTCTTTGGCATATTGTCTGTGCCTCATTCACTCACTGCTAAAGTCTGTGCAAATACCTTTGAATTGACTTCTACATTTGTTCATTTGAACACGGCATACTTCAAGGGCTGTTTGACAATGCATGACAACAAAAAGATGAAGTCCAAGTGCGTGTCCTCACCCGGACAGTGATGCTATTGTTGACGGTGCTGTTAAAGTTGCCCTTGTAGAGCCAGCCTGAGCGAAAGACACCGATTCCTCCCCCTCCCCCTCCCCCGCCTCCTCCTCCTCCTTTGGACGAGGACAGGGAAGTGGTGTCCTGCAAAAGACAAACACGGCCACACACACACACAAAGTACATCCTCTCGTCCTGGAGATCAATAGAAGAACAGGAGACATCCTCGACGGGACCATTTGTCAAACGATGTACGTAAACAAGGATTGCGCCCACTTGGTGGGCGAATATTTTAACAGCTTGATGGCTTCAGGATAAACTCATTTGAGCAACATGACGCCAGGATGTTTCCAGCACGTTAATGCGTTCGCGCTTGAAAAGGCCATTACCGACCTCATCCTTGTCCACGTCCTCATAGTCAATCTCAAAAGAATGGGACGGCAGCTTCTCAGCTTTGTATAATTTCCTAGAAGAGGGGGGAAAGGAGACGATATTGAAGAGGATGTGGAATTGCGATGATAAAAGTATGCAAGGGAGATGATTCTTCATTGTATCCTCTCCGAGTGGCTCTCTGGCCCCATAACAATAGACAAGCTCCTCTCTGCTGGTTTGCTTTGTGTGCGCCGCTGAAATGTCGAGCTCACGATTCCGTCGCCAGAAAGACGCTTTTGCTAAAGGTCACGCGGTTGTAAAAGCGGTCGAAAATAACCGCCGCAGTAGGAGCATTTGTGGTGATTGCGGACTGACGCAGGAATGCTTCCCGATTGGCAGACGGACATTGCTGAAGTCAAAACTTAGCAGTCACCACCGCACGCATACAGTAGCAGCGTATTCCAGCTGTCCAACCCTCCACTTCACTGAGCTAGAAAAGGATATCGCGTGTTTAACTCAATGCTATGGCTTACGCAAACGCAAGTGTATATATTTTTTTATATCCACGCTTGATTTTTGTCGATACAAAGTTTGTTTTAGGCCACCGGATAGTAGATAGGTGAAGACTATTGATGATGTAGACAAAGGGTGGGCACTTTATCATATGGCTAGTGAGAGATTTGCTCCATCTTCAATGTGGGAGTAAGACAGAGGAACCAGGGAATAAAATGGCCACGCAAGCATCAACAAGGTATCCACACGGTGCCAAGATTTGAAGCCCAAGCTTCAGAACTGTGAAGCAAACATGCAATAATCATGCGCCCACCGTTTTATGAATACAATTCTAAAAAACAAATACAACTTAAGAGAGGGGCAGACCAGTGAAAGAGTCCTTCAAATGGAAGCACAAGCATGAAATTTAGTACATACTGTTTCCTCTTCAAATCCCACTTTTTTGCAAAAATACCGCTCGTCACGCAAAATTCAAAGACGGCAGCCCCAAAATCAAAGATGTCCGATTTATAGTTAAACCCTAACGCTTGTCGTCTTACTTTTGGAGGGAAGAGAACTGTTCTCTGACGGCTTCATATGTGCCATCAATACACAGCATCGTCTCATACCCACCCCCTAAAACTCCCTCACCTTGACTCAACAAAATTAAAGAGTGAGTTAAATTATTCAAGAAATAAATTCTCCGGATTGAGAAAGTTGGAAAATAATGGATTTTGAAGACTTTTTAGTCAGATATCCAGTGCATTTTAAAAACTAGACTGTCTAAAGGCCTCATTTAGGAAAGTCCAATTGTTTGCAGACACCCTGCTTACATCCCCATCTGTTTTTTTTTTGTTTTGTTTTGTTTTTTTAATATAAAGCCATGAGTGTTTTTTTTTCTTCACCAAAGTCAAATCATGGCTTTGGGTCTGGGCAGAACTAACTAAATGCATTAACATCTGTCTTACCCTGCTTTAAATCCACTTCCGGTTAGGTCAGAGGTCATGTGAACTGACACTGGCAACCGAGACCCATGGGATAGAAGGAGGACATTCCTGTGGTTTGAATTGCTGGACTGTTTTGGATCAGTCCCATCTGAGAAGCAACAGCCTCATACCCATGAAACATTGCTTTGTCCTTCCCTTTGGTGACTTTTTTTTTTGCACTCAACACCCACCGCCCTCTTGTTCTCCTT
The DNA here is from genome assembly GCA_901007745.1 of Hippocampus kuda. Lineage (NCBI taxonomy): Eukaryota > Metazoa > Chordata > Actinopteri > Syngnathiformes > Syngnathidae > Hippocampus > Hippocampus kuda. The sequence goes on along the minus strand of CAAKHF010006741.1, from coordinate 8,061 downwards.
CACTGCCTCGCGGTATGTCAGGTTCATATTCACAATACCTTGGCAGCAGGCGGTAGTCTCCAGCGTAGTCGTCATACTTGAACTGGACCACGTTCAGATCCGAGTTGTAATACTTGCAGGCCTGGTGAAGAGGATGAAGATGAAGTAGAAGTCATCGGACTTTGGTTGACCTGATGCAGCTGAAATATATGTACAGTGTATTGCCTCTCAAACCCTGCCTCATACACCGTGTCAGGAAAAAAAAGGCTTTGATAGGTTGAGACTGAGACAGAACCCTCAAGGGTACGCCTTAAGCAGGGTACATATCGGGACAATTACAATTTGTACCATTCGTAGGCAAATACGCACCTTTGGGTAAATGTAATTGTCAAAAATGTCTCAATGAAATTTGAATGTGATGAATTGTTCAGACTCATGTGGAATAAGACACCCCCCAACCCCACATGCCCCTCTTAAAATAAAGCAGAACAAACACACATGCGTCAGGAGTGCATCTGACCTGTCTGACCAGCAGACACTCAGCCTGGAGCTCTGCACCCTCAGGAACAGCTGACCTGAGAGTGCGTCTCTCTTGGGGCACTGTGGATACCTGCAGGGATAAGGAGAGCGAAGAGATGCATCACCATGGCAACAGCTTCTTGAAGGGGAAGCGCAAAGCTGGCTGTCTTTCGCCGGAGCTTTCTTCAAATTTAGATTCATCAGCAGAGTGCACCAGAAGAAAATCAGAAATTAAATCACAGTCGATTGATTGTAAATACTGAAAAGGTGCACTTATTTAACTGCTTCCTTGCATATGAGGAATTCGACGTAAACAGTGTTGCCAAAGTTACCCTGTGAATATAAGTTTAGTTACTTTACTGATTACTTGATCATATTATATTCTATTAAGAAACCGTTACATTACAAGTTACTTGATTAGCTACTTTCAGTAAACAGCCCCGCTTTGCATCAATATAACTGGTTTTCCAAATATTTATATTGGAAGCGCATTTTTAACAGTAATAATGATAGATAAAGTTTTTATTTTAAAACAAAAAATTAATAAGGGCAGCCTTTTTGACTGAAGCTACATAATTGTTTTTCGGGATTTCACCAAACATAAATGGTCTACGTACTCATTTTTAGATGGGAAAAAAGTCTTTCTAGTCGTCACTTAAATTTACAAATACATTTTAATGCAGGGGTGTCAAACTCATTTTTGTTGCCGGCCACATTACAATCAGCAATTCAGCCACAAGCTGAAAACGCGACTTGACCCATACGTGACACCACTTCCCCTCACGACTGGCCATAGATGACCTCATCCCATTATTCGTTACGGTTGAAGATGTATAGTAAATCTTTCCCCTTTATTGTTTTAGGTTCCATAATGTAAAATTGTTTGTTGTGTGCCAGTCGCTATGTTAAGGGGTGTTTTTCACCTCCTTTGTTTTTGTCAACAATGTCAAACAATACATGTACCAGACCACAGCTGAATTTGGCGTGTTGATGAATGTCTTATGTTACTCGCTTCTGCGGCCACGTGGTAATTGTCAGCTGGGATCTAGACGCTGTGCAGTTGTACATTTTGCCAACTTTGAAGAAATGCATTTATTCCTTGAATAGCAACTTTCATCAGCCGACTATATAAGACACATTAACGCGTTACATTACCACTTACTCGAAATGGCAGCCATTATCAAGTATTGTGTTACCGGCATCACTGTCAAGCATATTTCCACTCTCTCCAAGTGAGTGCTGGCTGGCAAAAGGCCAGCGTATTGTATGAGGGAATTCCCAATCTTATCCTCTGAAAGCTCCACTATGATCTGACAGAGCCCAGATCTTCTACTCTGACTGCATTAGCCGCACGCACGCACATGCACGTACACTTACTGTGAAATCATTGTCAGGAAACAGCAGCAGCTCTCTAAGAGGGTCCTGCTTGAGCTCCGCTCCCAGTTCCGAGATGACAGCCTCATAGTCGAGTGGATCAATCAGCTTGGGCTTCTCTTGCTGCCAAACACAAAACACATCAGACATATCGCTCAACATATCTATCAACTTGCTGTGAATACAGCTTTGATCGAAACACAAATAGACGGGTTGCCGACCCCTGGACAAGTGAATAGTATTAATGCTGCACTGGTCCACCCTATCAGCAACAGTTATTTGAACACAGACAGTGCATCAACACATGTAGACAGGCAATAAAGCAATACTCAGACATACAATCTTTATTCTCTGCATAAAATGACAAATATTAATGCAGCTTACTAAATCACTTAGTTGTGAAACTCTTCTTGGTGTGTGTCTGTATGGCTCTGCTAAACTGCACCTCCTGGTCGCCGTGGTGCACAGACCAAAAGGCCCAAAATGATTGGACTGGAACGGATTAATGGCATTTGCATTTATTTCATTGGGGAAGCATGATTCGAACTGAATGTTTTGACTTCAATGCATGTTATGTATGGAAATAAACCCTTAATTCAAAGCACCATTTTAGATTATGACTTTAATTTTGTTCATATTAGGACTGCAAGAAACTAATATTTTAAAAGTAATTGAACTGTCAATAAATCCGATTTTGACTGTTCAGATTTTAAATTGACTGTTCAGAAAATGCATAAACAAATTAATTGTGATTATCGAACAGATTTGGTCCCTAAACTGTCAGGAAATCTGCAAAAATGTTGATCATTACTTTGGAAGTAAAAGCACATGGTTGTAAATGTCTTAACTAAAAAAAAAAAAAAAAAAACAACAAACAAAAAACAAAAACAAAGGTCAAGACTTTTTGAGAGCCTCTGTTGCAGTCTCTGTCTTTGACTGTAAATTTGCATTATAAAGTCATCAAGTATGGTACGCCCTTTGCGGTGATGTGACTGATGTGAATGTGGCCAAAGTAACAATGTGGGGTTTAAACATGGAAGCAGTCAATTATCCATCGGCACAACACAAAGTGAACGTTCTGGGGGGGCGAAAGTCATGATGATCTCAACATTTCCTCTGTGGTACTGTGACATCATTAGGACCTAAAAACAGCACGCAGGAAGTACCCGAGTGGCTATTACTGCTGAAGGAGAGCTGAGGCACACCCCAAGGCACAGGGGGGAAGGAAGATATCTGTGCTGTACTTAATCTACCCATGATATGGTTGGAATTTCCTCGCTGTACAAGAATACATATTCCACTTGAGGACAGCAACCGCTCTGACGCAAAATGTGACTCTTTACTCAAACTGAGAATGACACAGTCACAGAAAAAAATCCTTACCCTCCCCCAATTTTAGGATCTACATTCACTCCCCAGATACATCGGGGACATGTGCACAAATACCATCAGTGTCGTACTGAAAGGGAAAGAAAAAGCCAAACAAAAGAACGTCCCTATACGAAGATAAGGCTATTTTACTAACCACTCTCTGTGATCCATATTTATCATTGTGATTGTGGCGCCACATAGTGCAATGTCGGGCTGCTGAATGTTTTTCAGAATCGATTATTCCATTGTTTAATCAGATACAACTTTATTTTGCATTCAAGTTATGACTAAACCATCACCGCCCACTCCGTTTACTAACCATTATTGTTTGTTATTTATTTAGCTTTCATGAAGGACAACAGAAATCAAAGAAGAAAATGCTCTTGAGAGCAATCAAATGATTTGGACAATTTGAAGTTAAACAATGACTCTAAACGATTACTTGATTGTTAAATAGTAGTCGATTGATTTGATCATCGATTAGTTGTCGATGAATCAATTGATTTTGACACCCCTTGTGCAACGGAAACATTGTTCAACTTGAAATTCATAAATGAAAGGTTGTACTGTGTAGATCCTGGTAGTCCACAGTGTTATCTAATAGATTAGTGGTTCTCAACCTGGGTTCGATCAAACCCTTAGGGTTCGGTCAATCGGTCTCAGGGGTTCGATGGAGCCTCTGCCATGGAGGTTAAGACACACCCGACTCAACATGTCAATTAGTTATGACACGCCCACTTGGCCATCACTGACTGGCTCATTTTGTGCACAATTTAAAAATGTAGACTTTATACTTATATTAATTGTGTTTACTTTTTTTATGTATTGAATTTATTTTTTAAAAAATCATTTTTATTTTAGACTAATGAAGGGTTTGGTGTATGTGCATATGAGCTGTTTGGATTCGGTACCTCCAACAAGGTTAAGAACCACTGTACGAGAAGCTTCTCAAGTTCTGTTTGCGATAATTGCAAAACAAAAAAACCACGGCTGTCAGCAACAACAATCATTTTTAGCTTCTCACGACTTTAGAAGTCTGTAATATTGCTGCAGCGGCCCCATAATCTGGAACCTCTGAGATTTGGCCATTTTGTTTTTCTCAGTACTCAAGTCTTGCTAAGGTTTCTCATGATCTATCATGATATTCATGATGGGTCATGGGGGGTACAGAGTCCCGGAGGCCCTGGCATACTATGTCCTAACCCGTGGTTTACCACAAGTGCGTTTTTTTTTCCTGAACAATCATGTTCTCATGATGCATCTACAATTTTTCACATTCTGTCAAGGCATTCCACAGATGAAGCGCGGGCGCCGGGCTGCTTTGGAGCACATCTGTTGGCAGAGTCGAATGAAGGGCCCCGTTGACTCTCGACTCTTTTTTGAGTGGCAGTATACATATGGCCCTTTTGCGCTGACAGAGATATTAGGTTTTTTTGTCGGCAATTCACTCACTCACTCAATCACGATTAAGCGTATGCCACGGTGGGCGTTGTCGGTAAATTAAACACACGGCAGAGAAGACTTGTAGGTGACGGGTGTACGATGCCAGGGAATATACACGCTTCCCATCACACTACATACTTCCAAGCTGTTTTAAGTTACGTGCAACCCATTTTACTATAGCTGACTAGGTTCCTCATACGCAAGCACCGTGACAGCCTTGGCACCTATTTTGACAGTTTAAAGATCTCGCCAGGCATCCACAGCATTTATTTTTACCCATCCTATCCCCCTGCGTCCATGGTGACCTCAAACGTGGCTGCCAACACCTCGGTCAACATCCAACCCAGCCTTAGGGTTTACAATACTGCAAGACGAGCAGGATACTTTCACATTGTGTTCTTAAAAGAGCCACTCGCCAGAAATGCAGAGCTATAAAAGTAATGTGAAGCAATAAAATAACGGTTGCAAGGTTGTAGACAGCCATAATTTAACCCTCCGGACAACTACTCAAGTTTCTCACCTTCATCAGTGATCAACAGTATTGCTAGCCGCGGCGTATAGCCCTCAAGTTGTTTTAACAATGGTACCGCAAGCCAAAAATGATTGGAAGTTAAAAAAAAACGCAGAATGAATTTCACTCCTTTTGACTTCTTTGGGCTGTCCGGAAACATCGACCTTTGGTCAAGAAGTACAATATTTTTTTTCTTTTCTTTTTTTTTTTTTTAGATTGGAAGAGAGCATTGAATGAAAGGACCAGCTCATTCACCAAAAATACCACATGCCACATCCAAAATGGTTTGGTGATGACGAGAATGCGGACAGAAGTAACTGTTGGTGAATTACGATGTGTCACGTTTAGCCAAATGTTACGATCCCAACAAGACAACTGATTCAGTCATTATCCAAATCTACTGTATAGTGCATACAACACACACTGTGGACGACATATCCGCAATAACATTTACAGAAGTAATGATGTGTGCCATACTCAGTGAGTCAGACAAAATAGTTAGTCAACATGTGTTCAAAAGATTATAGACCATCGCTTCTGTAATTTACAAAACACACACACACACACACACACAAAAGCCAAAGACTGCAGAGGGTTGCAGAGAGAAGACGAGAGCCATCAAGTTAGAGGAAGCAGAGGAAGCCTCAAGTTTGTTTGACATGTGCCCAGTGCTGACAGGAGACTTTCACCCAACACGTATTTCTACCTTAATGGTCCAAACAGGCATACAGGCACCAAGAAAATCAACAGCTAGTTCACCCTGGGTGACTCCAGTATCCCGACTGTTATACTTTCACTAATGTACGATAGCAGGATCAAAAATCAATAGGCCTATTTTAGCTGTCTGCACAGTTTGTTTTTTTTCCTTTTGTCTGGCCCATCGTTATTCATCCAGCATTCATCTGAGCTGTACAATTTTTGAACGCTATAGGTGCATTAATGAGTCAATAACATCCATTTTAATGTTTAAAGGCGGCTTGTATTACATTCTGCCATGTCATCAGGAGAACAGTGGTCTATCTCGTAACCACGACGACTGCAAATGGCCTACTTCTGTTCTACAATCACTTGTGTTTAGCATCGAAATTATTCATGCACTGACTTCAATACTTTGCCCAAATGCAGGTACTTATTCATCACAGTAGCTTGAAAGTACAGTGATCCCTCATTATTTCGTGGTTCATTTATCGCGGCCTCGGTGCATCGCGGATTTTTTCAAACATATTCATAAAAAAATAATATATATATATTTTTTTAAGTCCACAAAAAGTCCGCAAATGGTCCGCGAGAGGCAGCGAAAGTCAGCAAAACAACAGCGAGTCACATAGAGCAACATATACAGTATTTTGTATACTCATACACATGTACATATACCTATATGGGGTGGGGGTTCGCTACTTCGTGGATTTTCATTTATCGTGGGTGGTTTCGCTCCCATTAACCGCGGTAAACGAGGGATTACTATACATTTCACGGAAGAACTTCATGGGGAGCAAGCGAGCAAATTGTTCCTTACTAGTACTTTAACTGTTAAGTAAAAAAAAAAAAAAAAAAACTGCCAACCAGCCATGTTTGAAGATTTAAGATGAACAAGCCATAACAATGAAGGCTTCTTATTAATTAATTAATTCGTTCGGTCATTCATTCATTCATTCAAAAGGAGTGCTTTGGAGTTTTCCCATATAAAGTGCACCTCAAGCAAACAATTTGAGTCTTGGAAGTCCTGCTCAACAAAGAATTTTGTGATCCATGCCAGATTGTTGAAGTGCAAACTGTGACATTTTCTGATGATCTGACATTTTACATGACATTTGTACAGTTCGCGGGAGAATCTGCTTTTAAAGACACCTGCCTGTTTATGTATGCATCAGGGATAGCCACACTTTTGAGTTTCAACTGAAAAATAATAATCCTCTTTCGCGGCCAATTACTGGAATGGAAGTGCAATGCACTCGACACAGTTGGATCAACAAAAAAGAGGAACTGAATAACCCGTACTCAGTCACATCATCACTGTAACGTAACCATTGAAGATGCCGTTGGTAGCAGCCCTGCCAGACAATACTTGAAATGCCAGAAGCAGCAGAACGTAAGAGGCAGACACTGAGGAATATATTATTAAATACATACAATACTCAACCTGGTGAAATCCGACCTCACGCGTTTAGTCTTGATTTTTCTCCTTAAGGTGATTTTGCTCCTGAAGCTCATGATAAAGCCTAAATAATCCTTAAAATGGTTCAACCGAAATGTAAAAAAAAAAAAAATACTACACAACTCAACACACGTCGGGGTGCATGTGCCTTATCATAAGCAGAACTGGCTACAGGTTATGTGTCAACGCACGTGGACGTAGAGGAAGCTGTTTTATACACACGCCCACACACCGACATGGTCAGCCGCAGGCAAGCGCATACGCAAAGTTCCAAATTCCCCGGCAAGATTTTTGATTTCAGCAAGCTGGTTGACACGCAAATGGCATGAAATCATTATTTGCTCATCAAAAGGTTCACAGGCGTATCCACAGTGTGAAAACGTTTTCAAAGGAATTCTGCCATTCAAGGAAACACAAATCAGCAAAATGAGATTTCGTGTCTCAGATATAAATATGTTCAGCACTGTATGGGCAGAGTCATAAACCATTTGTGAACAGACAGACATGCACTTCCTCTGATAAAACCTCAGAGCAGAACAATATGAAGAGGAAACAACCCCTGAAGACGGCTTAGAACAGGTGACATGTGACAGACTAGTTTTGGTGTAAGCTCGTGATTGGCAAGGTCACTTTTTTTTTTTTTTAAAGGAAAAAGAGTTTGACACTAGTTTTATTTCAAATTTAGTTTTAAAATTGTTCAAGTGAAAAG